>JAWQRJ010000510.1:0-20421 GCA_033557515.1 Diorygopyx duplodentatus | reverse complement strand
ATTAACAGTAACCTAGAAGAGCTCTGGTGACACATAAAGGAAATAAAAAGCAGGAAGAGAAATCTGTGGAACAATAAGAAATAACAAAAACAGAAAGCAAACTAAATGGTGGAATGAAGACATTAAAGCAGATGTGAAAGAGAAGAAGCATAAATGGAAAATATACGACACAGATAAACTATAACATCTATATACCATAGAACGAAAGTCAAAGAATTAGTAAAGCAAGCACAGCAACAAGAATGGGAAGAGTTTGGAGAGAGAAAGGAAAGGGACAGACATAGAAATCAGAAGTTATTCTATAAAACACTAAAGACGCTGAGAAAGGGTAAACAAGATAGAAACAGATATATAAAGGACAAGGATGAGAAAATATTGGAAACAGAAAAGGATATTATGGCTAGGTGGAAGGAGTACTTTGATGAAATATTAACTGAGAGACAAGCCGACGAGGTGTCTGAGACGGGACGGATGAAAGTGACCAAGAGACGGATATGGAAATAGAAGAGAAGATAAGCGCCAACGAGGTGACGGGAGCTATAAGAATGCTGAAGAGAGGTAAAGCTGCAGGTCACGATGCAATAACAACAGAAATGCTGAAAAACCTGGGAAACGTGGGAGTGGAAATGTTAACAAATCTGTACATGGAGAGACGAAAAGATACCCAAAGAATGGGAGCTGGGAATACTATTGCCAATACATAAGAAAAAAGATAGCAGGCTATATTCCAATTACAAAGGAAAAACTCTATTAAGCACAGTAGCAAAAACTTACGAACGCATATTAGAAAAAAAACTAAAAACAGTTGTAGAGGCCCAAATGGAGGAGTCACAAAGTGGGTTCAGAAAGAGCAGAGGGGTGCAGGACCACATTTTCACCTTAAAACAACTCGCAGAGAAAAGACTACAAAACAACATATACGTGGCCTTCCAGGATATCGAGAAGGCATTCGATAGCATACCAAGACAAACAGTATGGGGAGGCTTGAAAAGAAGAGGAGTAAGTCAGAAGCTCAGCAGAAATATGCAGAGCATGTACGAAAACACAAGAAATTGAAAATACGAGAATGGGAAATGCACAATCAGAGGAATTTATGACCAGAGAAGGAGGTGTATTGAGCCCATCCCTTTTCAATGTGGCATTGGATGACGTAATAAAAAAAGTGAAAGGGAGAACAAAAGAAATGAACGTTGGCTACAGAAACATGGAGGTAGTGAAAATAGCAGAACGTGCCTTTGCAGATGATCTTATTATCTTTGCAAGAACTGAACGAGAGCTACAGTATAACCTGGAACTGTGGTATCGTAATTTAAAGATAAATACTGTCAAAACAAAGGTTATGGTGATGGATACGGAAAAGCGGAATATAGTAGTAGAGCTGAATGGACGAAGAAGTATTCAAATATCTGGGCTTAAACACACATAGAGATGGAAGGGACGAAGTGGAAATAAATAGCAGAATAGAAATCGCGACAAAACTATACCACTCGTTAAATGCTCCATTTATAAGAAAGAAGGAGATAAGCGGGGGAACAAAATGAAGGGTCTATAACACGATCTACAAACCCATCCTATCATATGGGAGTGAAAGCTGGAACCTAACGAAGAGAACGAAAAGCAAAGTACAAGCGATGGAGATGAAGTACCTTAGAGGATTGAGAGGAATCTCTAGAAGAGACAGGATGCGGAACGATACCATAATGGAGGAACTAGATGTAGAACCGATCTTGAAGAAAAAGGTGAGACGCCAGTTGAAGTGGTTCGGGCACGTGGTGAGGATGGGAGGCGAGAGGCAGGTGAAGAAAATAAGGTAGACCAAAGAAAACGAAAGATGAATGAGAGGAAGGCCAATAAAAGAGATGGAATGACGTGGTGGCGGGCTGGAGCGAGGAGAAAAGGATGGCAAGGGACAAGAAGGAATGAGCTAAATTTGTTAATGACAAAGGAATAAGGGAGTGAATCAAAGAAGGGAAAGAAATACCTTAACACCTGAGGATACATTTAAGGTTATAGATTTTTCGGTATGTTAGATTGATTGGATTTTGGAGGTGACGTATGTATTGTGGTTGGAGTTGGTGGGATTTTCGGATGAATGGTTTTATAAGCACTGGTTGAAGGAACAGGAGTAGTGTTATGGTTTTTGGAAGGATGTAACTGAGCATGATTGGTTTCATTTTCCGAAAAAAGACAAATATCTTCCGATGGGCCATTATCAAAACTGTTCATAACAACTGACATTTGTGGTTGTAATAATATGTCAACATTGGTTTCTTCTACTTCATGAACAACTACATCATTTAATACAATTGGGTTTTCATTTTTAGAGTTGTTTTCATTCATCACATCAAGTTGGTGCTTTGTATTTTTCCACAAAAAAAAACAGCGACGTGTCTTCAGAAGGGCCAGATTGCAACTTGTAGTAAAAGTTGTAAATGTCTATCTCATTTAGAGGCGAAAGCAATAGAGGTTATATGCGTTAGATGTGGTTTCCGCTCCCCAACACGTCAAACAAAGAACGATATTGCATTCCGTTCAAATATATGTCCAACAGGGAGGATGGTGGGTTATGCGATGCACTAATGACCCCCCCAGTTTGGTCGCAGCTACCTGCATTCCAAAATGATATGCGATTTCGCTCATAAACGTGGTACTCAATTGAATTCGCCCGTACAACGAGTGCAAACGTATGTTTATACACAAAACGCGGTGTTGCGACCGTGACTGCGCGCCAGCTTTGATGTCGGAACGATTAATTTGGCTTTGAGGGGGTCGCGCTCGAAATTGCCGATAAACAAGTCGAAACCGGAGCGGCGGCCGCCGTCTCCCGCGCCGTTTGTCGCATTATACGGCCGCGCCGTTTAATAATGCAGCTGTTTACGGTGTTTTTGCAGGCGTCGGACGTCGCCGGCAAAACGCCGAATTCGATCGGTCCTCCAGACGGAGTTCGCGGCAACCAGAGCCGATGGCGGACTTAAATATTTAGAGGCGAAATGGATCCGGTGGGATGAAATTTCATTTACCTACCGGTCGACGGGACGCCAATCGCGGAGGAAACTCGAGCCCGAACGGCGCCATTTTCTAAAACCGCACAAGACCTGTTTGCAATTGACGCGATTCAATTATCTGGCGGTCATTCGAGTCCGCAAGATCCCCGGCGGATTATTCCGGTATTGGATTGCTCTGGGTGGACTAACATTCCGGGAATGAACGGACTACTTTTCCTTATTGGCGTGCGGAACAACATTTACCTACCGTTGAACTAATGAAAATCCACTTGTAGTAATCCACCAATCCACACACCAGTAGTGTCATATCATAAAAAGTATTCTAATGGCCGGTTCTCCTAATAGTTAATTCTCCTAATTGTCAAGTTTCCTTATTGAGAATTCTTTCTGATTGAGAATTCCGTCCTCAGAATTGAAATCAACATTTTTTGTTAAAACAATCTTTAGGTAATATAAGAAGGAACATCAAACTACAGATTAAAGGGGCTTCTTTTTCGAAGCAGAAAAGAAATGAAGCACCATTATTAGAACGAAATCTACCAAACAAATAAATTGTGTTTTATGAAAGAGTGAGTTAGTTTTTAAAAATTAAAAAGAACGACTGAAGAATAAAACTCGCGCGTGTTTTTTTTAACCACACAGCACTTTTGTGAACTAGTCAAAGCATGTACACTTTCCACTTAACCCCTATTCACTCGCATTTAAACTTTGTACAGTTTATGTTCGAAGTTATTGTCGTCGCAGAACTTAAAAGTCTTGGCAATTGTTATGTACCCTACACTCCTCTATGCAAATTTATGCCGAACTTCTCCAAAGTACACACCCTAAAAGCATTATACGCAAGCCTTTATAACGTCGAAAGACAAGTCTAGTCTGCCGCCCATTGTCTGAACTCTCCCAACTACAATTTGCTAGCATTTTTATTATAATTTATTACTGCCAGGTAAACTGGTGAATTCCGGGGCCTTTATTGCTTTAAATAAAGCTTGCCGAGAGTCTCTTAATATTATTATATTTTCATGGAGTAAATATTGTCGTCGTAGTATACTTCCGGATACCTATACACACAGCGTAGCCTTGTAATTATATTTTCTTGGAAACTGTTATTTTTCCTCGGTTTCTTTAGAGACATTATACCAAGCTCTTTACGACACCGCAAACACTGGGAAATTACTAAAGTTTACCTCACTCCCTGCTACATCTTTATATAGGACGGTGTATTAAACTGGGCGAAGGACAAAAAGAATACATCTTTTAGCTGTTGTGTGTTTTTAGTGTATCAAGTACTATACAGTTTACGATTAAACCACCATTCTTATGTTTATCACGTTATAAAAAAACTTCGTTATTGTAATTTAACAGTTTTAAAGGTTTTAAAACGTCGTCTAAGCACTGGTAAATTTTAATTTTTAGTGCTCTCTATTGAACCAGAGTTCCATTTAGTTTTATGTCCGAACTTAAGGGTGCATCAAATAGATTTTTTAATGTAAAATCCAACAACGCGTGCAGAATTTCAATATCTATTGTCTGACGTGCCATTTCGACGTCCTAAGGCACCATAACTTTAAACGATGTAATCAAAACGAAGATGCGCATAAAGTAAACTTCACTATAGACGTTTTATTGGTAATAAAATATAAATTGAATGGAGAATCGCCCAATGAAGATTTTGTAGCCTTCAGTTAAAACGTCACTTTTCCTTAATTGAATAAAATCTGATAAATGAGAATCCTGCATACAAGTTTGTTAAATTAACAAACAACATTACCACTCGTTTTTTTTTCAGTGTTTCAAGATGTGCACGTCATGATTTTCATCGGTTTCGGCTACTTAATGACCTTCTTGAAAAGATACGGCTTCAGTGGGGTTGGTTTCAATTTCGTCCTTGCTGCCCTTGCTGTCCAATGGGCGATGATTTGCGAAGGATTCACCGAACTTAACAAAGACAACAAAATACTTGTTAATATTTCAAGGTAACAAAAAAATCATAACATTCGAAATCTTTTATATTTTGCGTCTGCTTTTCAGTTTGGTGAAAGCTGATATTGCGTCAGCTACTGTTTTGATATCAATGGGTGCTCTCTTAGGCAACACGTCTTACGTTCAGCTGGTGATAATGGGTGTTATAGAAATAGCAGTTTTCACTGGAAATTACTATCTTGGATCTCATATTTTGAAAGTAACTGAAACGTGGGTTATAAAGAAAGGACATTTGATTTATGTTTTTTTTCGATTGATGGTTTCAGGTTGCTGACGCTGGAGATTCGATATTCGTCCACGCCTTCGGGGCTTACTTTGGACTGGCGGTCAGTTTCGTATTGGGCAGGAGGAAATGTTCCGACGAGGAGTCCCAATTGGAAGGATCGAGCTACAATTCAGACCTTTTCGCCATGATAGGTAAGCCTTACATAGCTTACGCCACCACCCTGTGCATAGCTTGGAGCTAATTTAGATAATACACTTGCACGAAGCAGCATCCTCCAACAATGTGTTCGCGTTGCAACGAAATTAATGGTAGGGGTCCAACTAATTTAACACCCTACTGTTTCGACTGAAATAGAATAGTTTCAACAGTTCGATATGACCACTCGACGCGGCAACAACTATTTTGGAACACTTGTTGAGCGGGTAAATGAAGAGATTAACTTCTCGTAACTACAACAATTGTTTTGATGTAATTTCTATTGCCACTTACTTGCTAAATTGATATTACGCATTATACATTCTGCGCTGATTGCAGAGAATGCAGCATTAAATTTACTTTATTACTTCATATTAGTTTACTGTAGCGGTCCATTTTCAATTTAGAGAATATAAATTTATGGCTACACCACTTAACAATATTACCTTCTCTCTATTCTTGCGTTTACGGATCACATATGGCAAATGGCACATCATTGAAAGAAGATATGTATTCTGTCATATATTTTAAAAGTGTCCAGAAAAAAACTTCAACAATTCGGTGCGCCACCATCGTTTATCAAGTCGTGATGAAACCTTAACCAGAAGACTCCGTCAAACAGCGCGTAATGTTCAAATTGCAACTTAACTTATCTCGAAATCCATTTAAGTTATAAAATTATGCATCCAGCGCGACCGCAGCGCTGACAAAGTCCCGCTAAATGAACTATTAACTTTCGCTTAAAGCGGCGTAGCTGGGACGGGGCTTTCCTCCAGATACAAGGGACGTACCTAGAGCTCTCGCAGAAAAGCCGGAGATTATGAAAGCAGGACCAAAGATACCGACTGAGGCTTCAGCTTCCGAGCACTGAAAGCCTCGCACTTTACACATTTGAAATGTTGATATTATGAAAATGGGACGGCGGAGTGGGACGGCGGCGTTCAGATTGAAGCGGTTCCTGAATTCACTGGAGGAGAAGCGAGTGCAGGTTGTGTAATCGCGATTTAGTCTAATTCATATAACACTCGCAGCCAGAACGCAGTTAGGTCCATTGTCACCGAAACTATTTCCAACGCGGTGCAAGAGCGAAGGGATTGTGATTCTTATTATTGTTGACATTTCTGCTAACGTTTCAGAGCTGCCTGTTTTTCTTTTGTGGTTTCCACGATTTCCTCGCAAGACATTTGAATAATATTACGAATATATGAAACAGTTTTCAGGTGAAACAGTCTTCTGCCCTTAAATGTTAAGATCCCAGTTGACACGTATTTTTGTTTAAGGTACCATCTTCCTGTGGATGTTCTGGCCAAGTTTCAATGCCGCAGAGTTGGAAGGAGACGCCAAAGTGCGAGGAGTCGTCAACACGTACCTCGCCTTGGCCTCTTGCTGTGTGACAGCTTACGCTCTTTCAGCAGCTATGACCCCTAATCGCAAGTTCGATATGGTCCATATACAAAACTCCACTTTGGCTGGTGGTGTAGCCATAGGTACCAGTGCAAACTTGCTCATCCAACCTTATGGTTCCATCATCGTGGGAATTGTAGCTGGCGCCCTTTCAGTATTCGGATATACTTTCTTAACGGTAAGTGCTGCTTATGGTCTTAAGATAATTAACACAATTACAGTTGGTCTAAAATTAGTTTCACTTATTTAAAGAGTTGATGTGTTAATTGTATTATTACGTGTTAGTTAAGCCGAAGAATGTAGAAGTATGCGTGATGTTTAACTTTACGCATAGTTATTTCCTATATATAGAAAATTAAACATTTATTTAAGGTTCCATACAATTAGCATAATGGTAATTAACTACATTACAATAATGAAACGATGCTTCTTAATATTTATAGGTCATTCGGCCAACTAAATAATCGATAAGTAATAGAGTTATTTCATTTTAGACCAAACCCAATAACCCTGGTAGAAGTTAAATTTTCTTTAATATACTTTTATACGGTTTTACAATATCGTATTCGCCGGTGAGCTGCAGCGGGTGATTTTCCACAAGTTTTGTCGATTTTCATATGTATTTTTAACACGTAATTCTTTTTTACGGCGCAATGTGGCAGTTACTAGTTCAGGTCAGGCATCCGGTCCAAAGTTACATCACGAACTTGTACCCTTCCCTATATTTTTAGACGTGAACTTTAGAAAGTCGTAGAATTTTTGTTGGCGCAAAAAAAGTCGGTGTCTTTTAGATGATGTCACAGTAGCGTGTGGGTGGAGTTTTAATATGAAAGATAGAAAGATATTTTTGCGTCATCTGTCACCCTAACAGCTGTGACGTCATCCACACAATTTCTTTTTCAACATCCTACAATTTTTCTTATTGATTGGGTAAAGTTCTTTTCTTACGCGTCGATTTGTTCAACGTTGCAGCATTATTCTAATCAATTTATTCTTCATCTATCCACAGCCTGCTATAAACAAAAAGCTTCGAGTGCACGACACATGTGGCGTCCACAACTTGCACGGGATGCCCGGAGTGTTGGCCGGCCTCGTGGGTGCTCTTATGGCGGGAATAGCGACCGAAGACCAGTACGGGATGAAACTGTACGAGCTGTTCCCCGCTCGCTCGCCCTGGAACACTACGACGGGCAGCTTCCCGGCTTCGGCGGGATTCGGGAGGACGGCGCCGGAGCAGGCCGGGTATCAGATCCTGGCCGTCGTTGTCACCGTAACAATAGCCGTCGTATCCGGTCTAATAACAGGTGAGGTAGCGGTGAATTTTCAACAGCGATCTCGGGTGACGGCGATCGAGAGAATGCGCCGATACGCGCGTGGGTGTCTTTCAATTTCGAAATTCGAGTGTTGCCGGACGACGAAGCTCGAGGGGCGACGACGGGCAAAGGGTTCGCAACATTAGCTGGGCACGTGGAGTGGAATAACTAAAATATCTCTTCGGCGAGGTGTCCGGGGTGGAAGGATGTTTAACGACCCGCAGGGTGTGTCATAAAAGGCGATGTTGGAGCGTTCAGATTAGCTTTCGAACAACCGATTTCTCTTGACCACGTTTTCTTTTTAAATTAAAACCGTTAAAGATACACTCCCGGCCCGTGACTAATTACTCGAAACCTAGAGAAGGGAATTCCCTAAAAATTTGCATAAAAATAGCTTAATGTGTTTACTAAGTTCCCCCAGAATTAAATTTTAAGTTACGTCTTTGTAATACGGGTTATTATATGTAGTGAGAACAATTGATGACGTATTATCGAAAGAAAATGCGGTCATATATTTTGCAACACGGGAAAAAAGCAAGGAGAATATGGAGTCGGATTTTTGGTAAATAGAAAATGGAAAAATTATACTTCCTCTGTCCGAAAATAGTTGCTACATTTTACTTCGATTTTTGTCCGGAAATAGTTGCTACATTTCGTAAAAAGTAAGAAAACGCGAAATTACTGAACAAACTTTTTTTAATTCAAGGAGAAAACTTATATAGGAAACTTATAATTATAAGAAGATAAATTATAAACATTTTAATACATTTTTAAACATTATTCTGCAAACATTCCTGCGCTGTTTTAACGGCGTTTTCATCATATTTTATACAAATCATTAAAGTCGAATTTCGTCTTAACTTAATTCGCTTATGTGTACAACTACAAACCAGTTGTGTAGTTGTACACCATTTATGTAATAATGCAGATTCCATAGCTAATTGAAATGACAAAAAAAGGTATCTAACGTTTCCCAATTTGTATTCCAATATGCTTAATTTCGTATGCTTAATTCTGAATCGATTGAATGGAATTGGAAAAACCCAAAAGCAACACATTAAAATCTGGGCTGTTTGGTGCACAGATTTCCCTGCAAAAGCAAAAGTGTTGTATAGAAATTTCTCTTTGTTTTAGTTAGATAAAACCATTTTTCATCAAGGTGTTAGAAGAGAGAAAGTACTGTGAGTGATCCACACCAGTTGATTCAAAAATTGTTATGGCCAATTGAAAACGTTGGACTTTCAGCTTTCTTTTCGCTTATGAGTTATAACAAAAACTGTAACGCCTTACATTATGTTAACCCAAAAATAATTCTTTAACGCATTTCTTTTTTTATAAAAATCCAATATATTTTTCAAAAATTATTGTGCAATTTCAAAATACTGGAATTTCAGCTTTCTTTCAGTGCATAAATCGTAGTTCTACACAATCCCGTTTATAAGTTATAAACAAAAACTGTAACACCTTATGTTATTTTAACCCAAAAATACTTCTTTAACGCATTTGTTTTTTTATTGTAAAGAATCCAATATATTTTTCAAAAATTATTGTGCCATTTCAAAACACTGGAATTTCAGCTTTCTTTCAGTGCATGAATCATAGTTCTAAACAAACCCGTTTATGAGTTGTAAACAAAAACTGTAACACCTTATGTTATTTTAACCTAAAAATACTTCTTTAACGCATTTGTTTTCGTTTTTGTAAAAAATCCGATACATTTTTCAAAAATTATTGTAGCCAATTGAAAACGCTGAACTTTCAGCTTTCTTTCAGTATATAAATCATAGTACATACTACACAAACCCGTTTATGAGTTATAAACAAAAACTGTAACACCTTACATTATGTTAACCCAAAAATAATCCTTTAACGCATTTGTTTTTTTTGTAAAAAATATCCAATATATTCTTCAAAAATTATTCTAGCCAATTTAAAACGTTGAACTTTCGGCTTTCTGTCAGTGCAGAAATCATAGTTCTACACAAACCCGTTTATGAGTTATAAACAAAAACTGTAACACCTTATGTTATTTTAACCCAAAAATACTTCTTTAACGCATTTGTTTTTTTTTGTAAAAAATCCAATATATTTTTCAAAAATTGTTGCAACTAAATGAAAACATTGAACTTTCAGTTTTCTTTCGGTATATAAATCATAGTTCTGCAGCAACCCGTTTATAAGTCACAACAAAAACTGAAACACCTTACATTATGTTAACCTAAAAATAATTCAACGCATTTGTTTTCTTTTGTAAAAAATCCTTGCATTATTTTAATCCAAAAATAATCCTTTAACGCATTTGTCTTTTTTTGTAAAAAATTCAATATATTTTTCAAAAATTATCCAATTGAAAAAGTTGGACTTTCAACTGTTTTTCGATATATAAATCATAGTACTACACACACCCGTTTATGAGTTACAATAAAAACTGTAACGCCTTACATTATGTTAATCCAAAAATAATTCTTTAACGCATTTGTTTTCTTTTGTAAAAAATCAATATATTTTTAAAAAATTATTGTGCCATTTCAAAACACTGGAATTTCAGCTTTCGTTGAGTATATAAATCATAGTTCTACACAAACTCGTTTATGATTTACAACAAAAACTGTAACGCCTTACATTATGTTAACACCAATAATAATTCTTTAACGCATTTGTTTTTTTATAAAAAATCCAATATATTTTTCAAAAATTATTGTAGCCAGTTGAAAACGTTGACCTATCAGCCTTCTTTCGGTATATAAATCGTAGTCCTACACAGACACGTTTATGAGTTATAGACAAAAACTGTATCACCTTATGTTATTTTAACCCAAAAATAATTTTTTAACGCATTTGTTTTTTTTTGCAAAAATTCAATATATTTTTCGAAAATTATTGTAACCAATTGAAAAAGTTGGACTTTCAGCTGTCTTTTTGGTTATGTTACAGCGGTTAAATAATTAATATGTCATAATTTGACGTTTTGCAACAGCAGCGTAAAACAAAAGCGCAACGATTTTAAACAAAGTTTGGCCATGACACACTTAGATTCATAAAACGCCCGATAACTATGTCAAGAGAAGTTAATTAAGGTGTCTATTTCCAATAATCTGGACGTCAAATTAAACTGTAGCAACTATTTTCGGACAGAGGTAGTATTATAGAATTCAGAGATATAAACGAGAGACTGGCATTAATCAAAATCAGAGTAGAAGATCAGGTCATTACGGTGGTACACATATATGCTCCAACAGAATCAACAGAGGACACAGAACTTGAAGGATTTTACGGAAAATTAAACGCATGCCTGAAAAAATATAGTGAAGGTAAAGTTGTTGTCCTAGGCGACTTTAACAGTAAATTGAGAAACAAGGGAGAAGGTTAAGAACAAATTTTAGGAAATTATGGTTTTGGCCAACGAAATTGAAGAGGCGAAAGAATGATTCAATGGCTATGGGAAAATATGATGACAGTAGAGGACTGCAAGCCCTTCAGTAAGTGTGACGTTATCTACAGCATGAAATTCGAAAGCGACCATAGATTGGTAAGAGCCAGATTGCCATTATACCATAAAAACTGCTGGCCATACGTTTCAGATAGAATACGCAAATGTTTGGCAACTAACATGATATACGATTTTAATAAGGATCTAGAGAAATGGCTTAGAAGTACAGGAGAAAATACTAGTACCAGTAGTATTCTACAGAAAGAGAAAATACTAGTAGTATAAGAAAGTGAAAACGTTGGGCTTCAAATCAATTATTACAAAACAATGGTGATAACAAATTCAATTAAAGAAAACATCATAGTTCAAGGTCATAATACTGAATATCTCAACGAGTACAAATATTTGGGCTAAATTGTTTCCTTCGAAAATAAATCCGGAAAAGAAATCGACCAAACAATAACTAACGCCTGGAAACAATTTTGGAAGCTCAGGAAAATTCTAAAATCAAATCTATCAGACTTTGTACTTCCTAAGAAATTTTTCACTACCCAAACAAACTCATTCCAAGCATATTTTTCAACATCTATCATGCAATTAGCGAAATTCGGATAGGTAGGTATTTTCTTATTTGCCCATAAATGCAAAGACTCCACAGAGCTTCTACACAATAAATTCAATGTAATATCCAATGGGCATTATAAGCTGGTAGATCGTTTCCAGAGAACGAAACGTATTTTGTGATTCAGGGTGAAGGGTCGGCGTTGGAGTGGATTTAGAAAGACAACAAAGGCCCTGCCGTTACTGTAACCTTAACCGATAAGTGGGAACCACAATACCCGACACCTTCCTTGCCATGATAAAACGCAATCTGCTGCGTGATTGGCTTAGAGCTTCAACACGTAATCCTATTATCTGAAGTACAAGGGCACTTCTGATGGGATCTTCTGCTATAGTACCATTTTGTCGCGGACAACGTTTGTTTACACTTTTGTTTGTACGCTCTTTGGGTCAAGCATTTGTCCTGGATAACAGTTGTTTGGCATTCAAAATTGAAAAGAATGTCAAAATTGGTAAAAGAATATGAAAAGAAGGTATACTTTTTGTAGGGCGTATAGTTGACACCTTCGATGTATTGGAAGACGGAGATGAATACGACGACTGCATCTTTTGGGAAATTCCAACAGAAACTCCGATAGTCGAACCAATGTTTTTAAGAAAATTCGCAGACGAATTAAGGGTATTCTAAATTACCATTAAATGCAATTTGTATTCCTTTCTTTATGCACTTAATAGTCCAATCAATAAAAGGAAAGTAATGGAAATAAATCCTGGAAATGTTAAACCATATAACAGTGAGTTCCCTAACTATTTAGATTTCCAAGATTTATTTCCACTGACTAAAAAATTTCGTGCAAAAAGGTTAGTTCTCACTGTTCCTTTTTATTTGCTTTTTTTCTCATAATTTGTATATCTGTATACAATTATTATATCTTTCTTTCTTTATTATATCTGTGTGTTGTAACGTACGTATATTGCACCTAATCTCAATATTTTGACAGCAAACAATAATATACGTTTCTCATTGTTTTTCAGGCCTGATAATTGATGTGCTTGCTCATTTTCCTTCGAAAAACGCGTATGCTGATGACCCCTGTTGGCTGATACACGAACACTCCCCAGAACCGACATCGGCAACCACGAAACCTGCAGAGAGCGGTATCAATTCGACATCCGACGTACCTATGGAGCTGGATGTTTCGAAATTGCCACAATAAGGAAACGTGTTTAATTTTTGTCGTGTCGTTGTACATAATTATAATAATTATGGAACGGATAGAAAAGGACGCATTAACCATATTTTATATGAAATTTATTTTCATCCGTAAACAACATGTAGAAAATACAATGTTTCACAAATGTTTTAATAAACCTAAATAACAACGTTTTAAAAAATAGTGTATCAGTGTATTATATTACAACTAGGGTATTTCAGTACATATTCAAAATTATTATTATGCGTATTTTATATGAGGAACTTAACGAAAAACTAAACTACACGCTAATAGTAATAAAATATATATGAAATATTCGTTTTTGTTAAAAAAATAACTTATCAAGCGTGGAGATTTTGGCTTCATTATTTACACTTTGTTTACCTATTATAATAACTCGAGTGGACCACAAAATGCAATTCCATTAAAGTTAGTTGCTTCTCAGCTTTTATATCTTAATTTTTTCTAAACTAAAACTTAACTAATATAAATAAATGGTCTATGGAGTTTCACGAATAGTAAACACATAAAAATGAATTACTTTTGCAGAATTGGTGGCCCTCATAGCCACAAAACAGATTGAGTGTATTTCAAACAAAAACTAAATGTTATATGCAATACAAAAATATAAATCAGATTTGCACCATCATCAATCAATTACAACAAGTACATTTACACATTTAATACAACAGACGACAACATAAGAACTACAGTGGATATGTAGAACCATGTAAAATTACTTTGCTACTATACATCTATATTTTCCTACTTATAGATTCCAGAAGCAAGCAACTGCCTCTGTCTGATGGCTAGAATTAGACTATTATATAGAATTGAATAAAAATTGAACACATTTCGCCTTTGTTTAAAGGATTTGATGACGTCATCCTCGTACTTATTAAACCAATAACAACTACTAATGCAGGTACAACAAATTCCTGATAGTACGGTGGATGTAAACAGACTTTTAATCCATGCAATGTTTCAATGCAAATTCTAACATTCCCGTGGTTGGGAATGTTAGAATTTTCATTCCCCTGCATTCCCATGCAGGTGGGATGAAAAACCGGATGTGGTTTTCTTGACTAGAATCCATCGGTAACTGCCATATAGGTAACAATTAACAAGCAGGAATAATTATTACATTTTTGTGTACATGGATTAAAATTCTTCAGAGATATTATAAATTGACCTAAAGTGAATTAATTAAAAGATATCCTGTTGGTACGTGTTATATTAATTGAACTTTATTTTGGGGCAAAATTTAAACATTTGGACAATTATGAAATGTGAAGCATATTCCTTTTGTGCCTCTTTGAGTTTTTGATGGAAGTGATATCAAAGTTCCTTTTATGCAGCAAAAGTTGTACAACCCAATAATGAGGTTCAATTTCGCAATTTTATTAATGCAAATACAGAGCTTGTAATAACTATAAATACTCTTATGTCAGTCATTTTTTCTTATCTAGAGGAGGTGGCATCCAGGATGCAGAATGAAGAGAAGATGGAGGTATGCACGCCCATAAAAAATAAGGGAGTCAAAATATTATCCATTGAAGAAATGATTGATTTTGATTATTCTGTTTTGTCTTACTTTCATTATATTAGAAAGGCAAGAAATAAAGTTATATATGTATATTAATGTGAATGGCGGCAAGAAAGATTGTTAATTATAATCCAGTTAATAGGATGACTTTATATTCTACAAGGACATATACATATTAAAGTAGGAATATGATCCATGCTTTAGTCAGTAAACTTTAATATAAATCAAAGAAAGTTAGTTACTCAGTTACACTAATAAAAATATTTTAAACTACGCCCTTATACCTTATGCCAAAGACTTATACCTATGTTACTAAAAAAATGGAGTTTACACACACGAATGTGACACTTGTGGAGCCTTTTACACAGGGCAAACAGGTAGAGCTTTAGAACAACGCATAAAAAAAACAACGCTCAAACGTTGGTAAACATATTGTCTTTATAACCACGACTTTGACAAAAACAAGAATACGACGTGTTGAAGAAGAAACAAGTTGTAACATGAAATTGACAAAGGCTACAAGATGGACTTATTGGAAATTTATGAGATAGAAGGTCTTAATGACCAGCCGAAGCCACATATAGTCCCCATTTATAGATATTTAGAAAGACCATTTAAATTGTAAACAAAGAATGTAGACAACCAATTCACACAAGAATTAAGTAATACACAAAACAAAACAAAAATAAAGATCATCTAAAAGATAAAACAATGATAAAAGATAACATAGATAGAGACATTTTTACAAAAAATGACAGGAATTAAAAGGACCCAAATTTCAAAGATAACGTCATTCAACTTCCAAAGCTCAACATAACAACTAAAGCTCAACATAATAACTAAGTAAATGATTGAACATTAAAATCAAACTTTAAATACAATTACGAAGATCTTTTACGTAATAAAAAAAAATACTTGCGCATAAACCTAATTTTAAGTTTTTTCAGTTTTTGTGTTTTCTAAGTTCTAAATAAGTGATATATAAAGACTTATAAAGACTCATCTGCTGTAGCACCCCTGAGGATGGCCACGAGCCGAAACATGTAGGGCAGAAGTATATTGTTTCTTAAAATATCAGTCGGACAGTACTTTTACAATGAGTAACTTTCTTTGATTTACATATCCAATTAGACTTTATTTATATTATGATATTATATTATGATATATATTCTTTAGTTATTAATTTTAATTTTTTTGCAATTATTTATTTTAAATTAAAGCATTATCTAACTCGTGAACGTACAAGAATGAATAAAAAGATAGTGGCCGCGCTTGCTAGATTAATAAATATTTATAATAATTACAGGCTTGATTGTGTAACCGGTTGAAATTTTTGAAAACGTCTTTCAGGACTAATTAAAACTTGTGAACTGATTAAAAGCGATTGTTGTTTGCTTTAATGAACGTTATGTAACACTAGAGATATTTTAATTGACAAATATATGAGTCCTTGATCCTTATTGTTTGAAAACTCCACAAGTAGTGATAATTAAACTTGTGCATATAAAAAAATTATAAATATATAAATTTGTATTTCAATTAATATAAAACCAGTCAAGACACTTGCTTTCCTTCTCTGTCTCTCTCACTTTGATGGCATTTACTAAGAACCTAATCTTTAAATTTTCTCCTCTTAAAATAGTTCATATAAACTTAAATTTACCTTATAATGACTACTCGTTGATATCACATTTATTTAATACATTTAAAAAGATATTTCGCGACAATGACTAAGACGGGGTCATCGACTTACTAGAGAAGCTTTTCTTAGGTGTACTGGAATTCAGTCTGAAGTTTGAGGACGTTTTCGATCGATACAATAAGGAATTTTTCGGTTTCCCAGCAGTGGAATACAAGCTGACTTCATCGTCGTCCGATGCGTTCCAATGCATCCCAATGTACTCATCAGTTTCAACCGGTATCCTCATGAGAGCAGGGGGATTCTCCACCCGTTCCCTATGGTTAATTCTGTATTCCTCACCCTCCCTGCTGTTGTAAAACGACACCAGTTTGAAGTCTTGGCTTATGTGGTTCTCCAGCTTCGCCACTATGTCCGTAAAGCGCGGCCTATCTATCGGCCTCCACTTCCAGCAAACCAGCATTATCTCGTAGAGCAAGTCTGGGCAGTCCGAAGGCCGTTCCAAGGTGCCCCTCGCGATTATGAATTGGATGACTTGTTCGTTGGCCAATCCTTGATAAGGTTGTTCCGCCAAAGTGGACATTTCCCACAGGACGATGCCGTAACTCCAAGCGTCAGAATCTGAAGTGAAAACTCCGTCGGCTAAGCTCTCTGGAGACATCCATCGTACCGGCATCATCCCTCTGGATGCTTGTCTGTAGTAGTCCGTGCTGTAAATGTCTTTTGCCATACCGAAATCACCGATTTTCACGGTGTGGTCTGCTGATACCATACAATTCCTCGCCGCTAAGTCTCTGTGGATAAACTTCTTTGCGGATAAGTAGAGCATACCGTCGGCTATTTCCGCTGCCATCCGATACATTTCCACGCAAGTTATATCGTGCGAAGATTCGCGTGATCTTCGTAAATAACTTTTTAGATCGCCCCTAGCCATCAGTTCCATGACTACAAGAGGTGGGGAACCTTTTGAAACGACGCCTAAGAGTTTAACGACGTGATGGGCAGTATTGAAAGATTTCATTATAGATGCTTCGGTGAGGAACTGCATACAGTCTTTGTGAGGGCAGCTTTCGTTTACAGTCTTTACGGCGCAAGGAATATTTTGGGATTTAATAAATCCACTGTAGACCATGCCGAATGAACCTTGTCCCAATTCTTTGAGCACCTCAATGTTGTCTCTGTCCACTTCCCACTCGTCGGGTTCGTAGATCGCACCGGCATACTCGGGATTGATGGTGGCAAACATTCGGATCTTCCTCAAGCTTTGTTCCTCTTGATATTTCCGATAGAACCAAGAACCGACTGCACCGGCAATTATTAGAACGGCGCTCAAAACCGAAAACGTTATAACTATACTTTTATTGTCGGAATGAATGGTTATGGTAATCGAAGTACCGCGTTTTCCTCTTCCACCCATGCTGATAGAATAAACTGTAAACGAGTAGGAGCCCGGATCCAAATTTCTTAAAACGTAAGTGTTACGTTTCATCGTATGTTCCACGCTTGTTATACAATCCCTATTGTGGAACGCACCGCGGATATCATCCGTTTTATTCCATTCGACGATATAGGAAACGATAACTTGATTCGGATGCCGCGGCACAGTCCAGTTGATGTAACAATCTTTGTCTTTCACCTGATGGGTTATATTCGTCACCAGATCCGCCGATTCGTTTTTTAAAGTCCTCGCCGTCTCCATCAGAATAGCGCTGCAGTAAACCTTATCTTGCGGGACGGTTTCGTCGTGCGTATCCGGAGGTTCGTTACACGCGGAAAACAAGAAGACATATAACGTGTACTGCCTTAAATTGTCTATTGTGAAATTGTTTTCTGTCGCGCTGATCGCGAATTCCATATCGCTCTCGACCGGTTCGATTATCGTATCTAGGGTAAAATTCATTTCGGACCGTCGACGTTTCTTCGCGTAGTCTCTGCAAGCCTCCCTGGTTCCTAATTCGCTATCGTAGCACAATTGGTTAAAAGTGCGAACCGTGTCGTCAACGTTATCGCAACCGCAGTTCTCGTTGTCTTCCAACAAGGTATCTTTGGGTTCGTGCCAACCGTGTGGGTACCGACAATAATCTCTGCTTAAAATCATCGTCGGGTTATCTGTTTCCGCAAAGACAGATAGGCGGTACTCCCTTAAATTTCCGTTGGTTATCTCTGGAGTTAACCAATTTAAAAGCACGCTGCTACTACTTATTGGTGTTGCGGTAAAATTTTGTGGTGGCGACGGATCATCTGGTAACGTTGTAAAGTTATCGTAAGCGGTTTCTTTTCTATTTGAAGACTTATTTGTAAATGTGGCGATATAGTAAGTGTAATCGGTGTACGGTTCTAAATCTTTTAAAGTTATTTCCTCTCTAGGTGCTAGTTTTGAGCTCCAACTGTTATCGCACCCGGATACACTTTGAGTAGACTTTGCTGTTTCAACGTAATATACAAAATAACCCATCAATTCCTCATCTTTTTCCAAATCAGTTTGATTGTCCCAATGTAAAGTAACCGAACTGGATGTTCGACTTTTAATCTTTACGTGCATATCTGTTTCGTGACAAATCGCTTTGTCGCCATTAGAAAGATGGGAAACATCAATTTTATTATCGTAACTATCAAATTTTTTGATAGTTACAGCAAAATTCTCAATGATCTGTAGACACAGCAAAGGATTGTAATGTATGGCTAGAGAAGCATTTCCAACCCATAACCGGTTAGTTACCTCGGGTAAAAACAATTCGTCCATCTTCATGTTGTCGACCAGATACAATACAGGTCCAGAAGTTGGTGTCAAGTAAGTGCCAAGCCTCTCTAACTTACTCAAAAAGTACAGATTCTCCAACTTCTCCATCTGTTGCACCTTCAACGCTCCGTGTATCTCCGTTATTTGATCCAAGTAGTACGGTAAAGACCCGATCAAACCTTCCACTTCTTTGGGGTTTAAATTGAAATTGTACCTCCCGTTAATGGTTAGGGAACCGTTAATAACCGTACACCCTTCCAATTTTTGCAAACTCCCAATATTATCGACGACCGTCTCGTTGCACACTTTGTAACAGCTCTCGCCGCACTCCTTGCACTGTTTATCTGGGCTGGTTATGTGATGGTACTTTGGGCACCGGTCGGTGCAATTGTTGCCCAGTATGTACATGTTTTCCTTGCACTCGTCCAAACTGACGCAAGTGAAACCCAACTTGTACCTGCGGCCAAAAAGCTGATATTATTCATTTTTGCAATAAACAGAAAGCATTTACTTACTTATTGTGCGGGCACTCGGGCACACATTTTCCTTCGTCTCTGTACTGTCTACAAAACGAGCACTTTTCCGTGCGTTCGTTGCCCATACACTGGCAAGTGGTGCTGTTCCAGCAGTGACCTGAAAAAAAAATTCTACTAGAAAAGTAGAATGCATTACACAGCTACAAACAGTAAGAGTAACTAAAACAGTGGCCTCATGGATTCTGGGAGAGGCAGACACTCGCCACAAATTGCAATCAAACCAGAAATCAAAAATAAAAGAAAAAACCACCAAGATAAAACAAACCTAATGATTGCGACTTATAATATCAGATCCCCACATAAGGATGATAAGCTGCACGAGTTAAAAGAGGAGCTAAAGCAGATATAGTGGGATGTATTGGGTATCGCAGAAGTTAGAAGAAGAGAAAAACAATGCTTGAACCTGACCTCCGGGAATGTGCTATACTACAAAGGAGCACTGCAGGACGACGAAGCAAACGTTGAGAAGAATATTGTCATAACTGTTCATAAATGTGAAAGGGAACGAAGCAGAAATTATACAAAGGATAGAACACTTCACGGCTTCAAGTATGAAGATAACTGCAAATGTGACGAGAGCAATGAAAATCAAAGAGAATATGTGTGTAGTGGAAATGGAAAGCTTTGAGAAA
>JAWQRJ010000509.1:0-20427 GCA_033557515.1 Diorygopyx duplodentatus | reverse complement strand
CCCGCGCTTACGGCTCCGTGCCTTAGACAAAACGTGCAAATATATATATTTATATAGAAACAAGATTAGCGCGTTTAAGAATATAAGAGTACCTGGAAGACCGAGCCCGCTCGGGGTTAAAAGCATTAAAAAAACATTGTTTTCCACCCCTATATAGAAACAAGATTAGCGCGTTTAAGTATATTAGATAGATAAGATTTAATGCGTGTGCCGCACAATGAACAGAATCGGCATTTGGCGCATGCTCTTTTGTAAGGGCTTATAATCCTCCATATACACCCATAACATTTGCTCCATCGTAAGCCTGCCCTCTACATTTGGATAAATCAATTCCATATTCTTTTATGGTATTTAAAATGACTGATATAAACCCCAAAAAAATCATTTTCTGTTATCGAGATGTATCGAAAAACTATAGAAAGTTGGTCAATTTTTGACAGGGCTTGTGTTGTATCCAAAATAATCGCCAGAAAAGGAGCTTTTTTAATTTCTAAAACAATATTTTCCCTAACTGCGGTACCAAGCAAATTAGCAATCTCATTTTGAATCGTAGGGCTTAAATAATTTACTTCACCTTTTGGCTTTAAAAGAAGTTCTTTTAAAATAGGATCATAATTAGATAGTAAACGTAAAATTGACATGAAATTTCCAGATTCAAAATCATGGCCTCTTAAAGGTAAATTACATGATGCTAAAGTATTATATAATTATAACGTTAATTATACGATGCAATACATCTCACCAGAAAGTAATTTTACTGTTGATTCACTTTGCAATAAAGTATTGATGGTATTTCCTTGTAACCAATTATTATAAGGTAGAGCCGAGTTAATATCCTGCTGTAAGTTTTCATGGTCAGATATACATTGTGTAAAATTGCTTCTAACAGAAACACCGTTAACCCATGCGGAGGAGTACGATATGCTTTAACGATCTGCTAACAACCAACAGAAGTGGCAATACGGTTTGTTTAAAATATTAGACTAACATAACCATGGCCTTGAAATTTTTATACCAGCCTTATTTAAATATGAGTAATGATAGGCTGAAAAACATCGCTTTGTTTCTGGATCCTTTGGAAACGGTCCTTGTGGTTTAAATTGGCCCAATTTAAAAATTATTTTTCGTTCGCATTCAGTAAGGCTGTCACCAAAATTTCCCCTATCTGAAGAAGATATATTATGAAATTTTTCAGACTTCTTAGGATCTTTGGTATGGGTTTCCTCTATTTCCGGAAGCTCTGATAGACAATGTGCTCCAGAAGAATCTAAAAATATAATTAAATAAACTTAATACCGAGAATTTTTTGGAAATTATTCAAAACTTGAGATTAAAAATATTAATTAAATAAATCTTTAGACTTTTTATTAGGTTTTAAATGTTAAAAATTTATTCTATTATTATCAATCATATTAGTATAATGATAGATTGATTGAAATTTATTTTATTAAATGTATATTAATATAAAAACAAAATTTATTTAATTAATACTCTGCATGAAGCGCGCAAAATTAAATGTCCAATTTTTCAATTTGAGTTACAGTCTGTTCTCAGATAAGTCTGAAGAAGTTCTGGTCAGTTACAAATTTTTGCATTTATATAAACATCCTAACTAGATGTGTTTTTAGACATTAAAAATTGACCTGATTGGTCATTGAAAATACATATTATGAAATATTATTGGCTATTTAAATTTTAAGCCATTGTCCTGAGAGACAATGGCTAAAATTTGAGTCTTATTCCCTTTTATTACTCTGCACTTAACAACATATGTTTTATGAAAATAAAATATATATAGCTTGGTTTGAATTTCTATTTAACAAAAGTCTTAATATACCAAAGAATTTTTTTCGAGGAAAAAAAGTCTCCGAGACGGGACTGCAACCCGTGTCTTTCACTATCCGGGCGAACGTTCTTACTGGTAAACCACTCGAGACCTCCCGTCTGTTTAAATATTTTGTTCCTTGAAATAATCGCACATATAGCCGGATACGTTAAACATACGGGAGGTCTCGAGTGGTTTAGCAGTAAGAACGTTCGCCCGGATAGCGAAAGACACGGGTTCGAGTCCCGTCTCGGAGATGTTTTTTTCCTTGAAAAAAATTCTTTGGTATATTTATATCCTAAAATAAGCGGTTATAAATGCGATTATTTCAAGGAACAAAATATTTAAACAGACTGGAGGTCTCGAGTGGTTTAGCAGTAACAACGTTCTCCCGGATACCGAAAGACACGGGTTCGAGTCCCGTCTCGTAGACATTTGTTTCCTTGAAAAAATTCTTTGGTACATTTATATATTTACATTCTAAAATAGGGTCGAAAAGTCTTAATGTTGGGAAAATTTTAATGTAGGATTTTTCCCTGGGTCTTCTATTGAATTTCAAAAATGTATAAATTTTTAAAGATAAATAAATAAATACAAAATATATCAACACTAAACACTTACCATTGAAATCTAAATAACTCAGAATCTGATTGCTGAAAAAATGGAGAAATTTTGGGCATTTTCCTTATAACTTTCTCCTTCTTTTGTTTATTTTTTCTTTTCATAGCTCTCTTTTTCTTTCACTCACTTTTTTCACAATCAAACTTATTAACGAACAAATAATCACAAGATTTACGACGTTTAAAGGTTATGAATCGCGTGTACAGATTGAAATAAAGGCGTATACTAGATTGTTCTCATTCACCTGAACAGGGGAAATCCCGTAATGATGCGCGTGGCGGGAAATCTAAGACGTCCAGTGTTGCCAACTTTTGGGCGTCCCGGGAAAAAAGAGATTCTTTTTTTTTGACTTTCGTTAATTTTTTTAAGTAACTAACTTGAATTTATAGTAATTCGACGTAATGTGAATTTAAAACAAAAATGGTTGGACCAGCAGTTACTCTCAAAAGTGTTATAAAACCTATAAAATGTTAAACATCACAAATTGCTTCAGCATTAAACACTTAAAGGGTCATATATGATCTTGTATGATTAGATATGATTTTTTTTCCTGGGAAGTTTAGCGTACGGCCTAAGAGTTTGACTGAGATTGTGGTTAACATTTTACGAATTTTTGCTTACACACCCTGTAGAATGATACGGGCCCCTGTAGCCCGGGGGCCCGTATCATTCATACGGGCCCCCGCAACAAATTTGTTTTCTTCTTTCTTCACGATATACGATGTTGTCAAAGCGAAGACAACGTAAGAGGAAGATAAATCTTCTGTGAGCTATTGTAGCCACAAAAATTTCAATCCCTGTGTTCAATTACTTTTTTCTGCCCCAAAATCTCTCTTCTGACTTGGAATCTCTAGCAACATGTACTTCTTCATCAGTTTCTACTTCATCATATAGTTTTTGCAACCTCGTTGCTTTGTTGACATATTGATCCATCATATATGTATAAGGTAAGCTTTTCCCCTTAGCACTTGTGTTTTTAAAACCTAATTCAAAAACTCACTGAAGGAAAAATAACTTTTTGTTTTTCTTGCGGAATACAAACGTACAGAGTGGCCTTCTAAGAATAATTGGAATAAGGTGACATATAGCTCTTTTATGCAATTTATTATCTTCTGCTGGCTCAGCGTTATTCCCAGTAGTTTTCCTATTGATCTTCATACGTCGTTATGCGTGTGGACATATAACTCATCCCCCACTAGATGCAACTTCCTCTTGGATGTCGGTCCTCGTCCTTGGCTTCTGTCACAACTTATTTATAATATCGTAACGTTTTACAATCAAGTACGCGATTATAATTAAAATTACTATTATAATAATATAATTGATTAGATGGTTTTTCTTAAAATTTAATTCTAAATTGGGTATTTTCCTATTCACAATTGTTGTTAAATTCTGTAATACAATTTCAGGTTGCCTTTCAATAGTTATATTACTAATCTTTATTTGTTACAAAATTCCACGGTTTATTAGTTATTTTAAAATAATTTTGTACAACAGTGCCGTTAATCTCGTACTTACATTTATTTTTATTTACAATTTGATAAATTCCGTTTACAATATGGTTCTTGTTAATTTTCCAGAAATATCCTTTATTTCCATTTGTTACTTTACTGTTATAACAGTTACATCAGGATACTCTATTATTTTATAGGAATCGATATTTATTTTGTAAAGAGTACAATGTCTTACGTCACCATGCCTTACAATTTTCAACTCACTTACACAATTCAACTCACACAATTATTTTTATTATAATGATTAAGTTTATTAAAACAGAAATTCATTTTGTCTTAAAATTTGACAAATATCATTCATGAGAATGTATCTTTCATCGTTTGCAGCAATAAAACGAGGTGTTGGTTCAATTTGTGCATTTACGTTGTTGATTAATGTGGGCAAGGGATACAACTTATAATATTGATACTCATAATTTTCAATTATCGGAATTTGGATAACAAACACATAAAATGCATATTTGTGTTTTAATTCTTCTCTTGACTTTAAATAGTACTTTTCGTTTAATTCATTTATTGCTACAGTTATTTGTAAGAAATTAACATTTATTTTCTTTAGATGTTTAATCATGCTTTCATGGTTATTGATAATATAATTTTGTGATTTGCTTAATTGTGATAAACTTTGATCATAATGTTCCGCATCCTCATGATCTAAATTACTCGTAACAAATTTAATTCTGCTTCCCAATACATTTATTAATCCTCTTTCTTTTCTGAGTTTTAAATTTAAAGCGTTTATTTTATAATTTATTTAATCATTTAATTCTATTAACAGGCTTATTCCTTCAATACTTGTATCATTAATAAAAAGCACATCAGTTTGCTTATATTTATAATATAGCTATAATATAAAACTTAAATCTATGTGAGTTATTAGCTCAAAACTTAGCTCGCTGTTGTAAGCTATTCCTCATCTGATTGGTAGTGTACCTATTGGGTTTTCAATCTTCATAATCTCTAACCTGTATCCTCCAATGAGGTGCAGTAGTAAAAGAATCGTTGATGTTTTCATTGTGTTGGGTTGGGTTTTCAATGGGTGGTTAGGTTGGTTCCTGGGTTTTTCTTCCTTCCTTCTTTGCCTGAGACAATGTTAGTGGTTGTTGCTGGTGGTTATTGGTTGTGTTGTTTCTTGGTTTTGCTGTGTTTCTTGGTTTCTTCTTGTGTCTTCGTGACGGCTGTGGGAAATGTGATCCACTTACCGTGGTTTGTTGCTTCTTTCTTTCTTTCTTCGTTTCTTAGTGTTGGCTGTGGAAAATGTGATCCGTTCGCCAGAGTTGTTTGCTGGCACTTAGGAAAAATATCCTCTCGTCTAATGTTCGGGTCTGGCTGGCACTTAAGCAAAATATCCTCTCGTCCAATTTGGGGTTGATGCGCTCGACAATGTGAGACTTTGGCACCTTGAATCCAATTACCTTTGAACTTCTAACTTTGTATTCCTGGTCTGTGGCAGTGTTAAACTTTTTGACACCACTCTTCTCGAGTCTTGCCCTGAATCGGGTTAACTGCTCTAGAATCCTTCGAAACCTTGATCCTTGAATTCTACCGACTGCAAATTGAATCACACTAATATCTAAAACTATGTAACTGAGTGTATTCTCGCGTAGCTTGTAAAGGCTCAAAAACATTACGCTCTCAGTCTCACAGGCCTGCCCCAAGTACTGGAGGGTTAAAGAAACTTCACCTCTGCATAGCTGGTTAATGGTTATCATAGTGTACTATTCAGGATGTATTCCAGATTATGTGTATTTAGTGTATTATACACTGTAAACATCGTCTGTGGAATGGTTTAAATAAGAAATTCATTAGATATACCGCAAGGCCAAAATTTTCATACATGTCAACCTGCACGGACCAACCTACGGACATCTTTTTCTGTAGTTTCTGAATCTTTTTACTTTACTGACGACACCTACACTTTTTCTTGCAGATTCTGATTCTCTTAGAAATTCCTTGTGAAATGAAAGAATGTTCAATAAACATCAAAGTAAAAGAAGCATCTCTTTGATCGACTATAGCAAATTACAAGATGCAATGATATTACTATAAATTACATGAACAAAAGCATCACAACCAACTATCAAGTTAAGTATTTGAATGGTTCCAAATTTTTTTGAAGGGATCTGAAATCAGGCGGGTTAAAATACACTTTACTTTTGAGATAAACAAAAAAGTCTGAAGGGGGAGAGAGACCATTCACTTATTCCACACCTTCCAATTTAACGTCCTGGAAATACTGTATACAAATAATGTGGTCTTTCAAGGACATAAACGCCATAATAAGGAGGTCATGTTTATACCATATTTACCATGTTTACACCTATTTGGTGTTCATGATCGTGATGCAATTTAAGATGCATGACGATCCATCATGAAATTTAAGATGGATTCCACTAGTTTTGTTTCGCACCAATGCAGATTCACCGAATCTAAGCTAATCATCAAGATTTTCTAAACGGTTTTTGAGATCTTTAATGCAAATTTTCAGACGGCTAGTAGATGGTCTTAATCTCCAGGATACCCCCTATGGATTCCATTGATTTTGATAAACCCCATTGAAGATTTGAGTTGGCATAATCATCAAAGTGTGTGGCCATAAACACAGCGAGTTGCTCCTCTACTCTAGAGGAAATTTAAGATGGATTCCACCAGTTTTGTTTCGCACCAATGCAGATTCACCAAATCTAAGCTAGTCATCAAGATTTTCTAAACGGTTTTTCAGGTCTTTAATGCAAATTTTTGAAGGCGGCTAGTCGACGGTCTTATTCTTCAAGATACCCCCTATGAATTCCATTGATTTTGCTAAGCCCCATTGAAGATTTAAGTTGGCATAATTGGGTAAACAATACATATGTACAAAGAAATTTATGTTGTCGATATATTGTCGCCAACGGAGCAGAAAGGGTTAAAAGCCATATTTAAAATGTTATCATTTACATTTTCAGTGCACTGTAAATACATTAGAACAGTTTTCATGGCTTCAAAATAATTTGGCACTGAATTTTCTGGCTCAGATTCACTTTCACTGTCGGATTTTTGCTTATCATCACTATGAAGTAAGACGTCGTTTATGATGTCAATGTCCGTAGGGATAGTAGACAATCGTCTACAGAGAATGGATGGGTGAAAACGGACTTTTTGGTGTGTTTGGCTAAAAATGCTCAGCTGATTATCACCAGGAGATGGATAAAGCCCTTTTTGAAACTTAGTTTAAAACCAATTATTACCATCACTACCTGCAAAATCTGTCATGTTAATGGACAATGCACAGTACTATTTGGTGCCGAAAAAGTCAACAGCCAAGTTTGCACGATAACGCAAAGTTTTTGGATCCAAAATAGGAAATGAAATAACTTACATTAAAGAAGTAAAACAATGCAGCTAACAACTATGAATCTGCATATTTGGGATTTTTATATTATGCTCTACATTACGTCATGTCATTAAGACTACAGAATGATTTGAAGATCCTCCAGGAAGCTTCGTGAGGTGATTGATTATAAACTTCATTATTGTATCGCCAGAGGGCCCTCTAGCTGTACCTCTAAATTATATATTTATTCCATAATCTTTGTTTTGATGGATACCAATTAATTGAAGGGGTTATTTTATATAGCATTAACAACACAAAAATGTCTGTATTACTCTTTATTTAACCCTTTCTTCCTACTCCTTCTTTTGCCCTTTGTTCTGGAGGAGTAATATAGTTTGTATAGCTCTGCCAGATATGTTTCCCCATTTCCTGATTTTGTTTCATTTATTCCCAGCAATTAAATTTCATATTTATTCATCTCCTCTGATATCTCTACCTCCTTTCCTCTTATTGATGTTATACTCCAAGTGCCAATCCTAAGCCCATCATTCTTCCTCCACTCCCTCCTTTTCCTTTGTTCTCGTTGCTAGGCTGTATATATTCGTTCCCTACATTTAAACTTGTTCTGCTCTGTTTGCTATATTGGTTTCTATGGTAATCGTTTTTTCTGTTGCATATTCTGAGCTTAGTTTTTTTGAACTTTTTACTAAACCCTCCTCCTTCTCAGTCCAGATGTATTCCTCTTCATCTATTATTACTTTCCTATAGCCAATTTTATATCTTGATGTTGTGTGATTTAAATTATTATTCAGAGTGAAATACAGGACAGGGCTCGTCTCGGCAGGACATTTGAATTTATGGCAAAAATATGGGACGTCCCGGGAAATACGGGAAGGTTAGCAAGCCTAATACCTACTGTCATTGTGACTCTTATATGTTAGCAATATAAAGATCACAGTGAACCGGCAGCACTGAAAAAGTGTTGCAAAACCCTCACTTTATCTATTTTGTTTTCTGCAGACTGAATCATTATCATCGAAGGACTTCAATAGCATGCAATTCCTACAAGACTTGGCTGCAGAGTTAGAATTTGAAACAACGTACGTTGATATAGATGAGAAGTCGGTAAGCGGAAAATGCCAGTGTCTTCTTCAAATTTCAACTGTCCCATTGGCGGTCTGCTTCGGCATGGGTTCTACTCCAAAGGATGCTCAGGCAGCAGCAGCTCTCAACGCCTTGGAGTACCTCAAAATTATGACCAGGAAATGAATGATTGGTGATAAACGTGCCACAGGTTTGTCATCATCGGTCCAAAACCCTTCTTAGCTCAAAGAAACACCTACAATTGATGACCACTGTGCACGTCTATTGGCAAAATTCTACTGTCCGATCATAATCGGATAAAATATTTGCGTGTTTTCCGAACAGTCACGGATTCGACAACTCTATAATTTTCTTTATTAATTTAATTTAAGAGCCCTGCCACAGGGTCGGGGCCATTGCGATTATTGAAAAATCTTCAAATATTTTACACAGTATTTTAATTATATTTAATTTTATTGAAACTTTTTACAACGTAATATGGTATTACCAAAAAGGCTTTTTGCAATATAAAACATCACATTTCTTGTCAAGCCAATTATTTTACTTCTTAAACGGTTCTATTCGTTAGGAGATTATTTAATAATAAAAATGGCCCTGCCAAAAGGAAGGTAAATTATCAGTGATGACGGATTGCACGATATCTAATCATACAAGCTATACTTTGCATAGAATTAGTGGTTTTTTCGAGAATGTATTGATACTTATCACATATATATGTATATATATTGTATGTTGTATACATCAGTATTGTCACTGCAACAGATGTGGGATAAACTCCTGTAACAAAATAAGGGTAAAATATTTTAATTTTAAAAGGATATATTTTACAAGTAATGAATTTGTTGAAAAATATATTCACAGTGTATTCTCTGATATAATAATACACGTAATTTTATGCATGATTTTTTCATCGAATTTGGAAATGATAATTTATTTTAATTTTCGTTTTTGGTTAGTTATTTTGTTACGGGAGTTATTCTTGCTTTGGTATTTTTCTTCTCAAAATAATTGATGTTTGAAGTAGCGTAGCGAAGTAGGCACTAGTGTTATATGCTGTACCTTTCTGCATATAGAGAAATGGTAAATGTGTTTATTAATGATAAATTAAGTACTTTTAATGGTGCCCTGACGATCTGTTCAGGAAAAGGGCATTTATTTAATGCAAAGTATAGAGGTTGTACCCTTTGTTTAGTAATTAACATATATGTCAATAGTAATAAGTAACAACTTACAATCCAGCATTTAAAATTCTTTATCACAAGTTACTTTATTTCCTACTCTATTTTCCTTGATTTTTTATTGTAGTGTCTACAAGTACTTGTAGTGTATTTATTTAATATTGATGTGTATGCTAATTAATTAATAATTATCATGGCTTAAATTTTGAGAGATTTATTTCTGACCTTACCGCGTTCTGGTAAATTATTAGGTAAGTATATTAGGTTAAGTATTTTACACTATATATAATGCCCATAGCAGCAGGAAAAAGATGGCCAAAATATGCAAGTGCAATATATTTGTGCTCATTTTTTTATTGCATGCAATCCATAAAACGTTGACGTATTCTTGGAAAAGCACCATATACCTTTTCTTATATTGTAGTTCATCCCTTGAATTCGTGTAATACGGCATGAATCTGTAAAAGATTGAAGGGTGTAACAATTCGCAATTTGAACGGAGATTCGACAACGTACGTTTCTCGAGAACGGTTCGTAGAACAGCTGGTGGAACAAGCTTCTCATAGTGATGAGTTCCTCGCGGGATCAGATTTAAACGTTCCATAATAAAAATTACAAATATTTTTGATAGAAACGTTTTATTTATTGTTGTAACGATCATTGAACCACCAGGTTTTAAACATTTGATGCACTGGCCTAGGAAATATTCCATATTGACCACGTGTTCAACAGCTTCAGATGAAACGACAACGTCGAAACGGTTCGGGTGCTTTTTAGAAAACTCTTCAACAGTGGTGAAAACATAGGACAAATTCTTTATATCCTGGTTGAGGGAAGCGTGATGTTTAGACACTTTAATCATTTCTTCTGATGCGTCAATTCCTGTTACGCACATTCCACACTTTGCTAGTGGTTCAGACAATACACCACCTGAAACCAGTGCAATTAGTGCATGCAGCAGCTTTTTCAAAGTTTTGTTTCATTTTGTTACCTCCACATCCTACATCAAGTAATTTTACATCCTTTAACAGCTTTGGGAACAAACCAGACTTGGATTGATCCATATTATCCTTTATTATCTCCATTATAAAAGGTAGGCGAACTTTGTTCATCTCATGCAGCACTCTCGCTTTACCATTTTCATCCCACCAGATAGACGAAAGCTGCGAAAAATGCTGCATCTCCTTTGTATCTATAGTAGACCCCTGAGTGGACTGATACCTATATTTAACAGATTTGTGATAAAATAAAGTTATAGACTAGGGATTTACTTACCTACAGATAGTCCAGAACTTATTTTTAATCGCTTTAACGTTTCTGAACATAGTGAATGGCAATCGACAATTGAAGAAGTTGCGTATAATACTGCATAATATGTTTAGAATAAATTGCTAAGAAAGATTGTCGTACTTTTAAGTGGCTATAGCTGGACACTTAAGTAATTATCGTAATCATTTTATTTTGTTGTCGGCAGGTGTTAAGGCTGAAACTATTTTAAAATGAAGTCAGGGCGAGTAACAATTTTACAGTTGTATAAGTCAACTTTACAGCAGGTGCCAACAAAAATATTTTCCCAATTTTCCAAAAATAATAATAATAGTAAAATTGAAACGTAATCGAAATGGATTTTACGATCAAATATTGATGTATTTTTTTTGGAAAACTTTCAAATTAATATCCGTCCAAACCCGTCTACTTTGCGTTGCTATTTAAATGTAGAGGCCTCTACATTATATAATTTCGCTCATGTACGTTAGGTTGCCTAAATTTAAGTGTAGCATAACCGACCCTATAAGTAGTGCATTCTCGATAATCCGCAGTAATTAAAACGGACCCAATTCGGATTACTGAAAAATGCGGATTATCGAATTTGAAGAAAAAACTTACAACGTTCATAACAAAAGAACATTTATTAACTTATATTGTTATATTTTTATTATGCATGTGTACAAATAAATACATATGTATTATCAAATAAACTATCGAAAATACTTTGTAATTTTTATTTGTCTTACAGTTTTTTCACTTAAGATATATGCTTTTTCTTTTAAAGACTTCAAGACTATGACTTCATGAAGTGAAACTTCATATTCTTCGGCCCACTTCCAACAAGTATTAAATGCTTGTACAGCCGATATGTGTAGTTTTGGGAATGTTTGGTGCAACTATTTCTACATCTTCATCATCCGTTTCTTTGTCGGTAAATTGCACATAGTCTTTTTCGAGCCATTCTCTTATTCCCCCTTCTTCAAGATCACAATTTGTGATATTGTGTAACATTGCGGAAACACAGCTTTCGTCGTCTCTTGCAGAACCAATTGTTTCTTTGAGAACACTCAGTGGAAGGTCATCTTTGGCATCCCATTCAGGCAATAGCAGATTATGCCAGCACTTCTGTAAAGCAATAGCAGACTTTGTTCCATGCTTCGAATAAAAAACACACTGCATCTTTTAAATTTATATTTTTAAGAGCGGTGCTTATATCGTTTTCCTGCGGGGATAAAATATGGGCCAGCAAACTTTTCCTGTAGTGCAATTTGGTCCAAGCGGATAGCATTCTGATCCATGGGTTAAACTATAGGGTGCAATTAGGAGGTATCGGAAATTAATGTGGATTACTGAGATTACAAATTTAATATTCGATGTATCGCGGTTTTCGGATAATTAAGGATACGGATTAGCGAAAATGCAGTGTAGTTTATTATTTTAACTTGCAATCAAGTTTTTGACGTTTTTTTTTATACACGTTAACACTAAAATCTTAGAAACAAAAGAATTATGCGTATCGGAATATCTGCAATTTTCTTGATCCTTTTTCAGGAGATATCTGTTGATAACTAGGAAAATCCGTGGATAAAGCTTGGATTTTCTGATACCATTCACTTAATATTATGTGTTACTAATGTCATTGCTACTTCTTAGGAATGCTAAAACAACAGCAAATTTATTGCTTAAACAAAACTCAACTTATAGTGCTTAATAAGAAGAAAGCAAAGTTTCTTTAAATTTAAAACAATGATTTTAAACATAATGTAATCTTGATTTGTAAAAATGTTTTGTTTACTTGAAATGTACAAATTTATCAAATCTCTCGAATAAAATAGATGGCATTCCATAATTGTTTACCATTCTATAATTGTTTACCTGTAAAATAAATCAATGCGCAATGGGTTAAATTCACACAAAAACAAACAAAAAACCATTGTATCCAGAGGTATAATTTATTTAAGTTCCCAGTCATACATATTGAAACAAAACAAAATCATGAAAATGATAATATTAAGGAAGTCTACAGTGTTCGAAACATTAAAAATTTTTGTCTGCGGATCGCGCCGTTGATTGACAAAACTATTTACAGTGTTTTGATTAACCAAAAGGAAACAGTTCATAGAATAATACTTCATTTATTTAAAGTTAGTACAAAGATTCTGCAGCATTTGATGTTCGAGGTTTCTTGATCTTGTCCAGGTTCTTGATGACAATGTCGTGAAGTGAACAATATCGGTTACGTATCTCAGCCATCACTAACCATAAACTCAAATATTCTTTCTCGTCCAATTCTTTAACAGCTTGCCTGTAGTCGTCAATGTGCGGATACTTGGCAACTTTTGATATCAGTTTACCTGACAAAACAAGGCAAACACTTAACATCGAAAGAAACATTTTGGAACGTATACTGACCTCTTGAAATGAAATATCGTGAGATTTGGTCAAAAAATGCAGCGGCTTCGGATTCAACAGACTGCACCTCAGCTAGTGTATCTTCTTGTATAGATACGCCAAAGTTGTTACCATCTTCTATCTTTGGAATCATAAACGAAATCCACATTTTCAACTAAAAGAAATAATTTAGGAGCAAGTTTTTGTATTTTCACTAAGAAACAAAACCACCAAACTTGAACTACTAAACTTACTAAATTTGAATCTTCCACTAACTTTCTTATGTGTGGTTTAACTAGATTAACTAAGTCTTGAATGTGCTTATTCGTGGTCACTGGTCCATTTGGCAGAGCCATTACCTTTGTGCCCTCCTGGGTACTGTTGTCAAGTTTTATCCGTTTTGTTGGAGGGTCATCATGGCTATTAAGTAAGATAGGGTCGGGTACTGGAATATTTAGTTCTTGGTGGACATCAACAAACGCCCTGTTCAAGTACAAAGTGGTTTCACATAAAAATTACAAATCCCATAGAAAATATTTTAACAAAAATATGAGGAAAACGATGCATTAAATATCATCAGGTATATTCTTGTTTAGTAAAATCCAGATTTATTCATGATCTTGATGTAATTATTCAGTTTACTTTCTTTTCTGATTGATGACCACAATTTCGACACTTCATGTACTGATTCTTCAATAAATTAGTGTTTCTCGTCAATGTGTCAATAAATCCATAGAGTCCATTGATGCTAAATGTAGTAAGCAAAATTTCCAACTGGCTGCAACAATTGGTTGTTGATTAACCACGCCAAGTTTCTTATTAAATTATTGCGCAAACACACTGAGAGTTATGTTTAAAACAAAATGGTCCAAATAGTGTTGTGCATTGAACAATAACCATTTTTCTAAACAAATGTCACTTCAAGTGTAATTTTGATTTTACTACAGATTAACTACAGTTTTTCTTTACGACATGTACTTTATTATCAAATTGTTTTGCGTGGTTTAATACCATATCTAATGTTTTACTGCAATGTAATACTATAGCGATAATACACCTCTATATTTTATCTATCTAATATTCTTAAACGCACAAATCTTGTTTGTATGTATGTTTATATGTATGTATGAATTCCTCGGCCTGGGAAAACGGCTTTCAGTTGCCGGCCGATATTTGCAGGATATCGATAATCCGGCGCCACGAATTTATTGAAATATAGTCGACGCTCACTAAATTCACGATGAAACGAATACTGAAAGTCCGAGCGAAGCTCGGAGTACCTGATAGGGTACTCCGAGGTACTCTTATACTATTAAACAAGCAGACGCAGTTTCTTTTGGGTAGGTGAGATAAAACCTGTTTGCAATCAATGCTTGGACGAATGTTCTATGAAAAATTGTGAATGTATACTTACGTTTCAAAATTTTTATATTTCAAATATAAAGTATATCTTGTTTGTGTTCCATTAACATACTGCACAGTTGGATTCCAATACATTTAAAAAAGCTTCCCCTTTCTTAATTTTCAATACCACATTCCCCTTTTTTCCCTTTATTACATAATGTTCCAGACACAGTTTTTCAAACACTCAATCATTTCATAAGAGAATTCAAGGTATTCGTTTAGTAAGAACAGCACAACTTCAGTACGAACACACTGAAAATAATTTTTTCAATTTTTGCAAACACACTGACATGGACTAACTCAAGCAACTGTCAAACAACAACTGAATGAGCCAAACCAAATATTTGTTAATCAAACAACAATGTTTGGCTGAATAATAATAAGTACCTGGTAGACTGAGCTCGCTCGGTTCAAAAAACAAAACATTTTTAGTCCCTTTCCACATTTAATATTGCCCACTGTGTGGTCAAATGTCAAACTAACTCAAATCGTCGTTACAGCAAACTATTATTTGCCAATGTTCAAAAAACATGAGCATTGGGAAGTAATAGAATGAGTTTTTGAAACTTGAGATCTATCTAAATGGGTTTTCTGCACAGGAATATTGAACTCCTGCAAACATCAGCCGGCAAAGCTACGCAGTTTTCGACAGCTTCGTCCCATCTCTAGTCACTATCAAATTACTACTAACGAATTTATGCATAGTGCTGACATTCTTTTACATATATCAATTATGAGATAATTCGTGAGGACTTCCTTTAAAATATGGTTATTAAGATGGTTTCTCCGAAGTTGCTGTGGCAAATAACTTATTTTCTCTTAGGCCCAGTTGTATAAAGTGTTGTTAAGTTCGTGATCAAGTTAACAATGAGCTTAGCCAATCAGGTTAGAGCATTTTGAAGTTTCAGACTTCAATGACTTCTTGAATTCTCCAATCAGATTGCTTAACAATATTGTTAACTTGACGACGTACTTAACAATGCTTTATGCAACTGGGCCTTAATTGTTAAAAGTAGATTTACTCTTCTCTAATATGCAAGCTGTACCTCCTATAGGCAACTAAAATAAAATGTTCGTCTGTAAATTCTGTCTTGGAAGAAAATAAATTTTACTAGAAACCAAAATGTGACTAATTATGCAATTAATGTACACAAAAACTGCTTCAGTAAGATTTTACAGCCGTATTCAGCATCATCTTTTAACATCGCTTTTACGTATGGGTTTGCCGTTAAATTACTACAGTGTTTGTAATGTTGTTTGAATTTAAGTTAAATTTGAATGTAAACATTCCAACTTAATATTTAATGATTTAAATAGTGAACTCTCCTGTTTTTTTCAGTTTTTTATTCTAAGAATTAAAACACACACACACACACATAGATCATTCACATACCAAGAAAACATATCACACAGACTGCAGAAATTGCTATAAAAATATTAAATATAAAAATAAAAAATAAAAATATATAAACCATAACTACATAATTTATAACTGATAATACAACAGGAAATATTCTCATGTATTTTAAAGACCAAATTAATAAAAACAGTGTCTATTAATCAGAATGTAAAACTTGGTGGTGCAAGGTATATAGGGGAGACAGAAAGAAAGCTTGCACAGAGAATCAAAGAACATAAACAGAAGAAACATTCCGCGTTTGGTATAGAATACTCACACCATATAAATTTTAACAAAATTTAGTCTTAACTCCCACTTTTAAAACCCGACTGACATAGCACAAGGTCAACACATGTTTCGTTACAACAAAATGGCACAATCGAATAGGCTAAATATTCAATATAAAATACATTTATTCAAGCATAATTAACTCATAGGAATTTACAGTATCAAAAAACCAACACCAGATAATCTACAGGGACAAAAACAACCACAAAACAAACATAACCATATGTCCACAACACAGATGATACAATATAAAACACAGGAAATACACATAATAAATAAAATCACGAAGAATTAGAAAACAATAGACAAACAACACCAAATTAAAGGAAAATTCATTACAAAGTAAAAGGCATTTTTGATTTATTAATAACTTTTAAAATTTTACAGTCTGAGCTTTGAAACAAGGGGAACAACATTTACCAAAATTCAGAGAGATAAGGTAAATACAACAAACAAAAACCTTATACACAATCCACAAAAAACACAAGTCAACATAATCAAAATAACAGCAAATGTTTTACAAATATCAAGGAAAGTATGATGAAGAACTACTAAAGGTAACGAAGAACTTGTTGCCTTTGCATTTTTTGACAGGCAGCTTGATATTGCTGACAAACGAGCTATGGTGAAGGCACTAGAAAAACAGGGAGATGAAACTCCACCAAGAATTCAATTGGACCAGGCAAATATTCATAGATCACTGCTTTGCTCATTTGTTGTAAGTAGAGTGCGGATTTCTAAGCATTATGCCTTTTATAAATATTATAATCATATACATATATTACATATTAAAATATGTACGAATTATGTAAAAATAAGTCATTTAGTGCCAAATGTACATAATTCGTACATATTTTAATATAAAATGTATATGATTATAATATTTATAAAACACATGATGCTTAGAAATTCGGACTCTTGCTATAAGGAATACTATTAAATGTTTTGACATATTAGATATCCCAAAGTCATTCTTGAGTGATGACCCCCAGACCTGGACCACAAATGAGAATACCTCAAAGCGGAAGCTTCAGTCAAGCACCTTCGGGTACTTAATGATACAGCTGAACGAGGTGTAGCTTTAATGAATTAATACAATGGCCTGCTTACAAAAGATGAAGACCAGACTCAGCAAGGGTACTGTTGCTGAGTGAGCACAAGCACATCAATGTCAATCTCTATTACTTTACAAATTAAGATAATGAGCTACAATGAGATATATTTATACTTAAGCTTTGTTTAATAAAGATTTTACCTATGCTTTAATTCACATTGTTTTTTTGTGTTTTGCTACTTATTGATGGCTTGAGCACATAGTAAAAGGGGGTCAGATCTCAATAATTTGTGGTACATATCATTTTCTAATGAAAAGGAACCAGATGAGGGGGAAAGAGGCAACCTTAGATGCCCTAAGAATACTTCAGTCAAAGAACGTGAGAATGGGAAACCTTGAAGGGCACCTTGGGATTCTCAAAATAATCTGCGCTTAGGCAATAGAGATGCCCAAGGACAGCATAACTACTGACTATGACTTTGACTTTGATCCAAAATGGGGAAAGGAGTTAAGGTTGGCATACATAGGCCAGGGTTTAATCTAACAAAAGCTCTGAGCATAACCCCGACCGTCTTCCAGGCAGAAATTCACGCCGTAGATTTATGTGCCCAGGAGTGTACTAGCAGGAATCCCCAAAGGGCAAAAATCTGCATATGCTCAGACAGCCAGACAGCACTAAAAACTCTTTCACTTTTGGGAGCAAGGCTATGTTGAAGTGCAAACAATCACTCAAACAACTGGCCAGAGGCAATAATGTCACTTTATTGTGGGTGCCAGGTTATGAAGGGATCAAATGACCAGAACCATTCTGTGGCATCACAAAGGGCCACATCAGAGGACTGGTATGGGAATGGGAAGACAAAACAAATATATCGTATTGGAGAAATACAAAAGGCCTAAGGCAGTCCGTCTAAAAGGTTTACTATCTTCTCTGCTCACCGAGCCAAAAAGTGCCTCGAATTACAAAAGGGGTGCCTGAGAATAATCACAGGTCTCTTTACTGGCCACTCTCCTGTGCGATATCATCTCAAAAATATAGGACAGGTGGAGCAGGATAACTGCAGGTTCTGCAATGATGTCGCAGAGACTGTGAAGCATATACTCTGCAATTGTACTTGTGCGGATGTTTTACTCCGCACAAGAGTAAAACATCTGGGCAGAAGTGATATAGAGCCGGCTAAACTAGTACACACTACTCCGAAAGCCATTGTTGACTTCATCAACAGTATTGGCATTTAGGACGCTTACTAATGAGGGAACCATTACAAAAGATCTAGGTCGGACGAAGTAATTCGAAAGGCAGCTTAGTGCCAAGCGACCCATTTCTAATTTAATCTAATCTAAGACCCCACAGGCAAAATCCAGGTTCTAAATTGAATAAAATATATACAGGTCAATTTTTTTTCCGATTTTGAATATTATGTATGGTAAGTGATATCTATTAATGAGATAAAGAAAAATTTCAAGGAAAAAAGCGCATCCGAGACGGGACTCGAACCCGTGTCTTTTGTTTGCCGGATGGCTGCACTATGCTTTCCGGGACGCTTAATCTCTTGAAATTATTTGTTCTTATATCCGGTGCTGTTACACAAACCTGTTTTTCTACATTTAGAATACCAAGGTAAATCGTTATTTCGTGTCGAAACATCAGATTGGTATTCTTTAAACATCAGATTGGTACCTTGGTATTCTAAATTTAGAAAAACAGGTTTGTGCAACAGCACCGGATATGGGAACAAATAATTTCAAGAGATTAAGCGTCCCGGGTAGTATAGTGGTTAGTGCAGTCGTACGGCAAACGAAAGACACGGGTTCGAGTCCCGTCTCGAATGCGCTTTTTTCCTTGAAATTTTTCTTTATCTCATTAAGTTATTTACGTCCTAATTTGGGAGTAATATAAAATTTGATACTTTAACGTGATATCTATTAATCGCTCGGGAAATGTTTGGACAACTGCTGGGTCTGTCGATAGATTTTGGTGATTAGACTCCGTAGATGTCATTCTGTATCTGAAACCTATTGGTGATCGGTGATCATAATGAGCGGATGTAGCCTAATGTGTTATCGATACTACTTCACAGCAATATTTTACATTTCAACACTAATACTAGGAATGTCAGCTCTTTGGGGCACTAAATCAAATTAATCACATAATGAGTTATTTTAGTTTATCGGCTAATATTGGGGTCTTGTGGTTTTAAAAGCGGATCTGAGAATTTTAGAAACACTCCCACTCACTTTTAAACCATCTACTAAAAGAGCTTCTTTAGCCCTAGAACAGGTTTGTAGATACGAATGCTTAATTAGCACTGTTAAATTGATTTTAAAACACCTCTTTTTAACTAAAAGAAGATAATGAATACGGCTGTTAATTTCTTGCCACAAGGCAGCTCTTATGAGAAGTGCTCGTATTTTAAAGCTGATTTCAGTCTGAAAACAACAGATTTTCAGGCATGGTCATTGTTTTTAAGCTTTTCTATAATGAGCTGCATAATACCACATTAATTGGCAGGTTCTCCTTGAACGTTTCACCGATTGTAATTTATTTGTACGATCATATGTATCACTGTTAACAGGAATAAGTGAAAAATGAGGTTTATTTGAATGTTGTGGGCATTCTTTCTCAAGAAAATATAGATGGGGGTGGCACATGTTTTGGGATGCAACTAAAGTAGGAAGAAATTATGTAATTACGAAGAACAATTTTCAACTTATCAATTTAATATGTAAACTTTTTGTTTTATTCTTAATTTAAATTGTTCATTGCTGGATCCGTTTCAATCAGGTAATTGTAATTAAACTATTTGGTGATAATGAAGAGAAATGTACGCTTCTGATTGTTTATTTCTTTTTTCTTTCAACCCTACATGTTTCGGCAATCCTTAATTGCTATCTTCAGGGGTTGTCAAAATTATCTACTTAATTGTGGTGGTTGATGAAAAATTGTATGTCTTATTAGTCGTGTGATCAAATTATTAGTTTGGCAAATGGTTTTCCTCTATTACTTGTCTGTATTGTGATTGTTGTTAACCGCTTGGAGTTGAATGTTTCTTAAATTTATCAATAT
>JAWQRJ010000508.1:0-20468 GCA_033557515.1 Diorygopyx duplodentatus | reverse complement strand
AGTATTAATACATGTTAAAGAATGTCATTGATTTAATATTCAAAATTACGTAATAAATTTAAAAGAATAAGGCGTAAATATAACACTAAATATGAATCTAAACTAGAGTTCTATTTGATGTTACTGACTGTGCCTAAAACTGAAACTTTTTCTCGCACATGAAAAACACGAAAGTTGCAAAAAAGCTAATCACTGTTTGGTAACACCTCCATAAAGCTCTTAAAATCACGTTGCAGGCGGTTAAATATATGCTAAAAATAGTACTAATCGTATGAAAAGTCGACCGACGAAAAAATTGTCTTAAATAATACTAATACTTTCATCGTATGCAGTGAAAGGTTCGAAATATTATAATTTTGTTTCATATCAATTCAAATATTGCCACTTTCAAGGTATGTCGGGTACACCGTTGCCTTCGAAATGTGTTTCTGTGGTAATTACTAGGAAATTGAACGACAAGCAGATATTACCTATCTATAATTATAAAAAAGTTAATAGTTTATTAACTTTATAGCTGCAATTTTATGGTTAATTGAAACTACAAATGGCCGAAAACAACTACGAGTAAAACGAAATACTATAGGGCCTATTTTTATGGGAACCTGGAGGTTGAGAGAAAATACATTTTGAAAGTACAAACAATGGAAAATAATCGCTCTTATAAGAAATTCGTGTGGTACCTATTCTTATATGTATATTTTTTTATGTTTAACCGTAAATTAAAAGTAAAGTTTTGTCAAAAGAGCTAGACTGTCTTGGGTATTGTGTTTTTTTTATTTCCATCGGATATTCGCAAAAATATAAGGGTTCTGAAAAGAACCAAAAGAATCTTGTTAACGCATTGTTCGGTAACGACCCTTTGTAGGTTTCCTTGTTTAGCAAACATCTGCGTGAAAGAAAGGAGCTATTTCAGAAGTTGTTATGCGACAATAAAATGGAAAATTACCTGTTTTACTACCATCACATCGTCCGTAAATTTGCCCCTTATAGTTCCCATAGGACCCATATGTGGAATGTTATGTTCGATAAAAAGGTATTGTACAGTAAGGTAAGGAAAGAAACTATTATGTTGCTTTTATTGCTATATACTGGGTGTCCCAAATTCGATGCTCACCATTGGTATCTTGGAAACGGTAAGAGCTACAGACTCGGTTAAATGGAACAATATGAGGGTGTTTATCTAAACTGTTCATACTTTTTTTTCCAAAAAAATGCATTGCCTACTAGATATCCTGAGAAAACTATAAATCGTCATTTTCTTCAAATGTGAATATTTTCCATATTATTTATCGTATCAAAAAAATTCGAGGGAAAAGTTGTAGACATCAAAACATTCTGTAGGGTAGATAATAAAAATATTTTTTTCCTTGCACCAGTTTCGAGATGTGACCCAAAGTTGTATTTTTTTAAACGGAAACCATAGTTGATTTTGACATTTTTAAATTACTTGATTCTTTCCCTTTCCAACGATATAAGGTTCGAGGTATTTATCTTATTCCACACAGATTTTAACCCACATCACACTATGCATGATTAAGAACTATGTTTTGTTTTCAAAAGACTGCATATCTGGTATTTATTATCTTTTGTGACTTAGTAGATATAAAGAAAAAGATTTTCTGAAAAAATTGTTCTGCTCATCTTTACTACGTCAATAAATTGCAAATAAAAGGAAACATGGAAACAATAAACATGGTAACAATGAACATGGAAGAGCATTAGCACATCTATTTGGGCATCTTCATTTTCTTTTTGGTATGTTGCAGAACAGACTGCAGTAAAGCATCCACCTTCTCGTAGGTTTTGCTCGAGTTGCCGAAACAAAGTTCTATGAGGCTGCTTTCTGTCGAGGTATAAATTTAAATATTCATTTACTGCCGCAGTTGAATTTCGATTGCACCTTATGTAGATAACAAACATCCGATTTTCATAATTTGAACACCATTATCAATGTAGAATATGAATAATTAATTGACGGCAACTACAACTTATGACACGAGAGTGGTTTAACAATATTATTGACAGATGTGTAGTCTTTTGTTTCAATCATGGATAGTGTGATGTGGGTTAAAATCTGGAATATGATTTTTCTTCATATCTCCTAAACTATGAAAGATAAATACCTGAAACCTTATATCGTTGGAAAGGGAAAAAATTAAGTAATTTAATAATGTCAGAATTAACTATGGCTTCGATTTAACAAAATATATCTTTGGGTCATATCTCGAAACTGGTGCAAGGTAAAAAATCTTTTTGTAATCTATCCTACAGAATGTTTTGATATCTACAACTTTTTTCCTTGAAATTTTTTGATACGATAAATAATATGGAAAATACTCACATTTAAAAAAAATGACAATTTACAGTTTTTTTCAGGATATCTATTAGACGATGCATTTTTTGTGGAAAAACAAAAGAAGGTCTGAACAGCTTAGATAAACACCCCCCATATTGTTCCATTTAACCGAGTCTGTAGCTCTTACCATTTCCAAGATACCAACGGTGAGCATCGAATTTGGGACAGCCTGTATGTTTATGAACTTTGAGGTGACAACACAAGTTTGTATAACATTATACAATATTCTTTATCTTTAATATTACGCATTCTTTAACTTAACTAACAAATGAAATAGCTATCGTTTTATCAAATTTTATGCAATCTTTATATAACGTAGATAATTCCACTTCAAACAGTGGAATTATCTACGAAAATTATTAATCGATATCTAAAAATGTCTGCCGTATTTTTTCGCACTAAGGTGCGTTAAATTCGCCATTGATATGCTCGAAAAGCGTTCATCTGTATGTCATGAAACATTGCTGTAGGCTAGCTTGAGAACCGTGGTTACCTTATCTGCATACAGTTACAAAAGGAACTGAGTACAACTGGTTTGGATTACGGGACACACGGGATTCTCAGGCAACGAAACAGGCGATGTTCATTCCTGGAATGGTTCTGAGGCCAGCTTTATTGGACCAGAACCTTTCACTTAATACTTAACCTAACCTACACTATAAAAAGCAATTGCCTATTTTATTCATCATATTTTAAGCATATGTAAGCAATTGCTTCTATTGTTTAAGAAAAAGCTTTAACTAGAAACAATTACTGCAATTTTAAGCATTTGCTGGAAGCAAAAGGAATTGCTCAGGTTTTTATTCATTGGATTTCGAGCATTTACTTCGATATTGGAAGAAAATGCAATTGGCTACTTTTTATTCATTAGGCTTAATATTTCACAAGTGAATAGCAAACAAAAACCGACAATAACACATAAAAAGCCCAGTTTTCATTTGTTCAAACAAACAAGTCCTACAGAGTCAGTTTGAAAAGCAGCATTGGATGAAGTGGCTATAAAATTAAATTAGGAGTAATCTAGAAAATGATATTACTTCTGAGAGAATTCCACCACAACTGTTCTGCTCGCGGAATCGACACAACAATGGATGGCTACTAACGTCGAAGGAAAATTCAGACAAGCTGGTCACGTAACATATTTGCCAGGAACTGAACAACGAAAGCAAACACTTGTTAGTGGTGACACAATAGGAAATATTGGCGCAATATGATGAAAAAAGGATTTGAGAAAATATGTGTTTTATTGACGAACGAAATAGTTGTTGGAAACGAATTATTATAGCATTAACTTAACACATGTTCTACGTAGTTGTGTGTGATATAAATCATGGTAATGAGTTATGAGTGACATAAAATTGCAGACTTGTTCATAAATATCAAGACTAGGTATCAGTACCTTGTTAAAATTAGCAATAAAAAATCCACGGTTGCTCCAAATTGTTTCAAAGGAATATTGCCCTAAGTTTAATAAGCCGATGAAAAATAAAAAAAAAACACAAAGTTGGTGCTAGCCCCTATTGTTGCTCTAATTATTGTTCTAAAATTTCACTATCTTCAAATTTCTTGTACGGTATAAATTAAATAGGAACTGAGAAGCATTCCTCAAGTTCTCAAGTACTCCGGATTGTTAAGGACACCTAGCATCAATAGTGTTCCAAATTACGACAATTCTGAAACAATTATTTAAGACCTAAATCGAATAATTAATTAATGACAATGGTTTGTGCTAGGCAATGAAATATACACGATGTGACGTAGATTTATAGAAGGTCTTTATGTGATCTGTTAATAATAAAGTGGTGTGAGAAGTTGACCAATAAGCTAACGAATGTTGTTTTCTTAACTACCTAATGATCGGAAGTTAATGAAATCTACATACCAAAAACCGGCAAATATAGTGGTTGTTTTATTTGAAGCAAATATTTTTTAGAAACCCCTAGAGAGCCCTGTATACCGTAAAGAATAAATTGGCCGGATTTTATATCTAGCCAAAAGGACTGGACTAGAAAAAATTCTTGACAGAAGATTTATTTTCAATTGTTATCCTGTCTAATAGTTTTCTAATCAACTGGTGCTCTAAACGGTGCCACTTTAGGCAAATACATATTTCCTGATGTAAGATCATTAAAAACTAACTATGAAACATTGCTTTAAAAATCTCACCTGAAGTCCCCCCTTTTATACGTAGAAATACAAAATACCCACATCGGGAATACCTACAAATATTTTGAATGGTTCCTTATTGTTGAACCTTACCTATGCTTATTGTTAGTTTTTATTACAGGCTTTTACCAATTTATGCGGAAAATACCCATCCCCACTATACAAATATTATTTAGACATAGGTAACAATGTCTGTAAATTTACATATAAACAGAGTTTGTCTCATGAAGACATTATACTGTCCAACAATTGTTAGTATCAGTTCATCCATTATTCTGTATTTCCATTATTCATTATTATGAAGGGAGATATTTTCACCAATGAAACGTTTAAAAAGATTTAAATTTCCGCTTGTCAGCGAATGAAAAAGTCATTATATTAAACGTTCATAATGCACGACGTCAGCAGCCGTCATATAGCGTTGTTGGGGTGGTGAAACTATACTCTACCATGACTGCAATTTCCAAAAAAAAAACGTGTATAGACTTTTGAAGGAAAAGAAATGCGGAGTGGTTGATAGTATTCCTCAGCCGCATTTGGGTAGAAAGAAAACTGAAATCGATAACGACCAAAAGAATTCGATCCGAAGAAAAGTTCACTCATTTTACTTTGAAAAGGAGGTTCCAACGTTAAATAAAATACTGGAAGCATACTGGAAACGAAAATTTTCCACAAATTTCGCGGACCAAATTATGGAAAATTTTGCATGAATTAAAATTATATGTTCGAAAATACCAATGAAGGAAATTGAATATTTTACTTGGACGAAACATGGGTGAACGAAGGGCATACCGTCACGGAAGACATGGGAAGACAAGACTGTTACAAGCTTAATGCAAGCTTTTAGAAGAAGGCTTATCGACGGGATTTAAAGCGCCATCTAGGAAAGCACACCGCTTAATAATTACTCAATGGCATCGGATAAATCAATAGTTGACTGGATGTTGGTGTGACAGGTTGTGTGCTTCGTTGTCTTGCAAAATTTCAAGTAAACTTCGAGTCTGTACTGTAGAACAAATGACCTGAAACTTGGTAGAGTACTAGATTGCACCTCTTTACTACTAGTATCAGGAAAAACTAAAGTCTACAACGTATTGTATTTTTACGTAGATTTTTAGTAGATTTCCACATTCTTGGCGGGAACTAAGCGCACAAACCTGTTATTATTTACATTTTTAACCGACTTCGGCAATGAGATCGCTTTCTCAGACTGGTAAAAATAATGTAACTTTAGTAATATATGTTAACACAATGAATGGCGATTATGAACAACAACATATTGGACTGCAACTCTAATGTTAAGGTGTTAAGGTACTTCATTCACTTCATGGACAGGGGCTTGCAACAATATATTATATATTAATACACATGGTCTAAGAAATAAATGTTTGACAGAAAAGCTCGAAACGTTTTTAGAAGCATGTGTTGCCAAGTTTACTGCACTTTGTATATGTGAGCACTGGCTTCGAGATGAAGAATTAGCCAATCTTCATGTTGCAAGTTATACAGTTGCTTGATCCTTTTTTTCCTTTCCACTAAAATAGATTTGTCAGCCCATTGTATTGAATTAGATTTTCAGATTGCCAGTGTTCAAGTGATTGATTTAAATTTAATAATTTTAACTCTGTACCGATCTCCTAATGGGAATTTCCACATCTATCTAGAGGTACCGCATAGGGTGCTCAAGGGTTTGAGAGTTTTGAACCGGTACATTGTGTTAACATGTGATTTTAACGTTTATTTTGTTTCTAATAACAGTAAAGGTGTCTTTCTTTCATAGACCGAAATACCTTTTAAGGGAATTCGGTCTATAATTTTAGCAACCTACTAGATTAAATTATTGCCCTGACAATATGTTCGTAATGCAAACGAGGATGTTTGCATCATCAGCAAATTACACTACAGTAGATTTATTATTTTCTGAACACTTAGTTACCCCTAAGTAGGCGGCTTTGAACTTCCTGCAATATTCATAAAGAAAGAGGCGGTAGGTAACGACTAAGCTTATAAGGCTTGCAGCACGTAATGGACTAAACTATTTTTATCATTTGAGCAGCGAAGTTTGAAGTTTACTTTAACTTCATTAATGATATGACAATAGACCTGGAATGTAAAGCCGCAAGGCTTGTTAATACACTGTTGGTCTTAGCACTTGTGGCCTTCCCTGGAAGAAGGGTTGTCTGCGGAGGAACAAATTGAATAAAAATATCTTGGTTTACACCAGAACTTAAGGTTATGAGAGTTTCTGAGGGATGTTTGTCGGTGTTAATGCAAGCATTGATATTCATATATTTGCAAATCATATCAGAGGCTGTATAAGGAACAACCGAGGGGCAACCGATCCTTTAATACTTAAGAACGAAAATACCACAAATAAAAATTATATGTTTAACGACAACTGCTGATACAAAAGGTAAGTGTATGGATTATTTTGGAATAAATATCATTATCCTTAAAAAACAAAAATATTCTCATTCCTCCGCTCACAAAATTATTTAATTTGTATGTAACATTGTCATTTTCCTAATATATTTAAAATTGCTAGCATAACTCCAATTTTCAAGAAAACTTCAGTCGATGATGCATTAAATTCTAAACCGATAAGTATTCTAGTCACTATTTAAAAAATATATGAACTACTTCTAAGAGACCAACTAGATGTTTATTGTGAATACGAACACATATTTGACAATAATCAATTCGGCTCTAGAACTGTCACCCGACAGTTCTGATGCAAATCTGCAGCGCGCTTAGTAATGGGTTTAGAAAAAAGTATGGGTTTAGAAATTTGTAAAGAATTTAATGCTCTTTCATTTTGTCATGAAAGAGAGTACACAAAAATTGCATCATTTTCGAGTTATAAGCAAAATACTGAAAAAGTCCATAAATTTTGTGCTTGTTTGGCTCCACAAAGTTTAGCTGCAAGATATTTTCATGGAAAACTCTTCTTTCCTGTTATTAGCATCCACATAAACAGTTTGAATACATAAAATCTTCTAGCACATCTTTTGCATCTATTTTCTTACTATTGGACTGGCCTTAATATAAATGCTAACAACTTTTCTATAAATAATATTATGAATAAAGAATATGCGAAATTTTATTGTTAATTTTAATATAGGGATAGTAGATACTTGTACTTCTGTCTATACGTATGCCTCTGAGTCCTTTTGTTCCCCAGGTAAATTCTCCGAGGATGACAAGTAGGTGGCTTACTGCATGTTTTTTAAATGTGTTTCCGAGTTTGTTAGTTTGCGGCTGTAATAAGTGATGGTCCGAACTTTTCCTTAAAATAATGATTTATTACTCTGCTTCTTTTAGAAGCAGATTATACCACATCTACCCTACTGTATAACGCTATTCTTTATGTATAATATTGTTTAAGGATTTTAATAAATGTAAAAATATTTAAAAATAAAATATACTGAGAGTAGAAGATAAGTACTTAAGATAAGTACAAGTAAACTGATCTGCAGGGGCTCTAACTATTAGGGGGCATAACTATTTCTGTTTATATCTCATGGGAGGAAAAGGCGAGCACATTACTCTCTGAAACTATATCATAGCATGCCGCAAAGTTTTGGAATGCGCTATCGCAGCCATGGACCACACCTTATGTATTCCAGAAGTTAGCTGATAGTAAAATGTCAGAACTATATCAGTTAGATGTAATATAATATAGAAATGTGCAACGTATATCAAGTATGCGGCTATTGGGGTTAGAATAACTATAAATAACAAGAACTGCAAATAATGCAGACGACTGTGTTTTTTTTGCATAAAAATGTTTGTGTTGTCAATTCTTTTATGAATAAAACTATGACTAAAGATATTCCTAATTATCAACAAGGAATACTAATAACTTACCGGTTACGTGTGTAGACTAAGAAGTATTGTTTTACTCACCTGAAACAAAACAAAATAAAAGGTATAAAATATTTGTCGAATACTTAATTGTCAAATTGTCTATATGTACAGGTGACGGATATTTCGTTCTTGTATTTCAAGAAGTGATTCTTCATGAGTAAATATGAAAACAAATTAATATGTACATAGTTCGAAAATGTATTTTTAAATTGCAAATAAATTTGAAACGGTGCACTTATTTACTAGGAATCTACATTTCCGTGTCTACATTCATCGATACTTTTTCATATCACCATTTTGGAACTGTATTTATTTCAAGTGCAAATTCAACCCTATGAATGTATTTCTAGTGTTCATAATTAAAGATTTACATGTTATGTTGAAAGTTTAATTATGTACTAAACCAATGAACGCAAAGATTTTAATCATAATACTAAACAACAAGAAAGGGCCTCGCAGATAATGCACACATTATCCACGTTTAAATTTAAATTAGTGCCTTTCATACATTTGCCACTTCCGGTACATATGAATTATTGTACATTTGTATCTGTATTTGTAAATTATTAACAACCGCAATGTAGCGGAAGCACGCATTACTGGCTCCGTAATTGCTTAAAATTATTATTTCAATAATTTATTATTAACAAATATACAGTATTGCTTCAGAGCAGATTGGCATAACTAACGCAGCTATATTTATTAGTTGATCTATTTGAAAACTTCCAGCTGGCGTAAGTAATGATCGTCAAATAAAATCATAAATTTCAAGTCAAATACCTCCAGCAATCTGCCCCGAATATTAAATTTTTCCCTCAAATGAATTAACTTAATGGTGCTCTGGTATTTTTAAATTAAATTGTGTTCGTCATATCGTATTTTATTGGCGATTACCGCTGTGGAAGCTAACGACTGACATCAACATTTATGTTAATGTCCGATCGATAGTTGGATACCTGAGTTACATATAACTGTCAAATATAAGACAAACAAAAGCAACCATGAGCATAATCTGCCGAACAGAAAAACTAAAATGAATATAGCATGCAAGCATCTATAGTACATTATAATGGTACGATGCATCATTGTTATTTCTGAATCGACCTTTAAAAGTACCACCTGATTACAAAACTGGATCGATAGGCATGCGATACACTTACAATAGATATTCTATCTATATAAGCTTATTCAATATCATCTGCAAAAGTCTTCTATTCTCAAGAAGTCTTTCAAAAGAATAAGTTTCTTATTTTTATTCATGTCAATTATTCCACACACTTTGTTATCATTCACAAATTTCTATTGGAATATCGTTTGAAAATAGTTTGAAAAATATCCTTTTTTCAAATGCACTTGCAAAATTTAATGATCAAAGTAAGAGAAAGTTTGATGGTTGTTATTATTTAATGATTTAATTATTGTACATTTCTGGGTTTACTTTTATTTTAATTATGTTCTCGGCTCTGCATGTTCCAGGCTATTTTGTTCACATTCAGGAGCACTACAATCAATAAACAAATGAATTTATTTCTGTAATTATATATTAATAACAATATGAACAAAATAAATGATTTATGTAAATTAGTTGCAATTTGTTGACTTTCTATTTTTAACTTTTTTTGTTCTTTTCTGTAATGTTCATCGTATAAATGTAAAAAATGTATTATCTGCTTTTGTCACTTATTTTAATTTGTACTAATTCTACAAATTATAGATTATCTCGTAGAAATTGTTCTGTTTATTCTACATATGTTATTTTATCCATTAGTACTAGACCTGCATTTTTGTCTGCTTTAGTAAATATGACTTCATTGTCTTTAGCTTTTTTATTTAGGTTTTTAAGGCATATTATCTGTGCCTAGTTTGTGTGCTTTTTGTCTTCTTGTGATGTTTTCTTTCTGTGTCTATTTCCCTCTTTTCTTCTGGTTTTAGAAGGTGCATGATGCCTGCTCTTATTTTTATTTCTTCTGAAATCGATGCGCCTGCTTCTATAGCTAACTGTGTTAAATTGGGTTTTGGTTGGAATGGCGCATTCAGTATTTTCTCTAGAAGTCTTGTTTCTTCTTCTATGAGTATCAATTTTGATACATTGGTGAATCTTGGATGGAATTTATGTCCTTGTTGTACTTCTTGTGTGTTGTGGTCGATTTTGTTTAATTATTGTAGTCTTAAATTCGTTAGTTTCTTTTCTTTTAACTGTTGCCGTTATTCATTTATTTCCATTTTAGTGTCATGAATTATCTGTGTTAATTGTATGTAGTGTAGTCTTGAATTTAGTTTTTTGAACATCCTGTGTATTGTATGTAATGTTATTGTGGTTAATATTTTTATAATGAATTTGTAATTGTTCTTTGGGAATTATTTGATTAATTGTTATTTTGTTCTCAGTTCTACTTTTGGGAGGTACTTTAATGCATAAATACATAATGAGAATTTAGGTGTGAGTTTTTCTTTAATACACTATTTTATGAAATAAACATGTAATAAATTCTTCGTCAGCTTTAATGATTGATTCATTCAATTGTGATTTTGTCACACCAATTAATTTTATTATTTGTATTGAAAGGTACCTTCAAAACGCCCAAAACGGTTAATTTTATCTTTTCTGGTAATCTTTCCTGTTTTGTTTTTTAAAGTTGTTTTGTCGAACGCTCCCTAGTTTTTGAGTTAATATTTGAAGAGATCCGCAAATGGAAGCGCCCTGCGGCGAATCTATTTCCAATCTCCGACTGGCCTTTTTTATCATTAAAGAGCATTATATGTTCTGTTTTTCCCGTTACAATATTGTGACTATTTTACCGCATAAATGTATCAACTTTTTCAACTTAAGTATTAAAAATAAAAGTGTATAAATTAAGTATTTAACGTAATTACATTTTAAAAGTTCCAACTTTGAATATAGCAAAGTATAAAAATAGATAATTGTTTAAATTAATTTTTGAAACTACTTATGTTTTAAAATTTTCTTTTAAAACAGTTTCTTATTATTACGTATTTTTTTCTTATTATTACGCATTAACTTACTAACCTTAAGCCTACATTCTTAACATCCTGGTTGTAAGGGAGGTTCTTTCGTTTATAGGTTTGTCGAAAACGGACCATGCAAATTAATTCACATTAATTTTATTACCTGTAAACATAACTTTCGGAAAAATGAGGTCCATCGGTAAATATTTCTGAAAATCACTCTTCTAAATCGAAAATGAGTTTGATGGCTTTGGAAACCAAAGAAAAAAGACACTAGAAAAGGCCTAGATCTGTATTGAAATTCCTAGTATTTAAAAACATGTTTCGCGTTGTGTTTATTATTGGAAGACTAGGTTATGAGGGGATAATTTTTCCAGGTAAGTGCCATAAAACGCATGCTCAATTTGTGATCGAAAAACGAAAAACGTGCAGATCGGCCAACTTTGTGGCTCTATCTGTTAATTATGTCGGACGGTCAACTCTATGATGTCAGTGAATGCTAGTTCAGTCTAAGAAAAAGCTGCAATTACAGAGAAAATTAAACTCTATTGAGCAAAAGAAGTGAAGTTAATGGTAACCTGTTTGAAATAAGACGTAATGGGTGCCTTAAAAGTTTGTGCAGACACGTTACAAACTTTACAATTATGATATTTTTTTATGATTCTTTACAGATATGTAAGAGATGTGTAGGTTGTAATTTGCATGTCCGCATTTTAATTGTGATTATTTGTTGAATATGTACTGTTTATCAAATGTTTGAATTTTATTTTATTTACTATCTTTGTTGCTATTTGCATTACGACGTTGTGTTATTATTGTTTGTTGATTTGTGGTAATATTGAATATTCTGTAGGCGTAAGAACGGGGTGTATGATAATATTGAATTTTCTGTGAGTCGCGTGGTATAATTGCATCTGAGTATGTTGATTTTCTATAGATATTAAACTTTAATTCCTGATTGGTTGTTGTTATTGATATGTCTAGGAAATTCAGCGTTTCGCTTTGTTCACGTTCTATAGTAAACTGTAAGTTAGGGTGGATATTGTTGATTAAGTTGTGGAATTTTTCGATATTTTTTTATATTATTTTCCATCTCATTATGTTTTGTTGTGCATTGTGTGGTCCGTTTATATTCTTGATTTTATGTTGTTCAGAAATATGTCTGTCATTAGCCCGCTCAAGGGAGGTCCTATGGATAGGCAGGCCATCTTCCACGTGATGAAGTTCGTTATTAAAACTGCAGAAGTTTTGTTGTAAGCAACGGTCTAATAGTGTGTAGATTTTTTGCTGTTTTGTATTTTGAAAATGCTATGTTTTGCATTCTAATAAAAATTCTAAAACATATCACATACAAAACTTAATATACATATTTACAGACATACCACAACAGAAATACGACATAAATTTTATCAACTGACTCCATTAAACAGAACATAAATCTATAAATCGCCTGAAGAATACGTTAAAGAACAAATAAAACGTAATAAACAAAATAATAATATATACATCTTAAATTTTACACTCTGACCATCTTACAGTAATACACAAAGAATACCATAATTACTGCTCACTAACGACAAGTAAGTTTATTATGACACACCTAATTTTACTTGCCAATATACTTATTTGTAGTATCCCTGATGATGCACACCGTGCGAAACATGTAGGATAGATCAATTTTATTAAACGTAGTCAGAAAAGTGTAAACAAAAATTCTTTCATTCATTAATTTAATGAATGTTTAACATGTAGCACGCGTGGAGATGACTCGTTAGAGTTGGAACATGTTGAGTTAAATACAATATAATACATAAACCTAACAGGAAATGTACATTATTAACTAACACATCATTTATAATTTATGTTTCAACAGTACTGACTGAGGTTTCTGCAAATTTATAAATGCAGGGTACACGTCCAGTGCATTTCTTGAGTCATTTCAGATTATGTGGTGGCTATTTACCAGTACAAACAGCTGATAACTGCGATGTGCCTGTCAATCATACTAAATGAATACGGCGGTTGGTTCTGACAACGGACGCGGAAAAGCAAAACTCCTCCGCTATCTAGTTTTAATGTGAACTGTCAATACTTCCAACCAATATATCCTGTTTGCTTTGGAATCAGAACTAGACTGCAATGGGAGTAGTTCAATTTACGAAGGTTATACTATTTTACTTAACGGTTAACTGATGCATTTAGCGAAATTTCATATATTATTGTTTACACCAAAAATTCCTGGTATTTTATTGGACTTGACAGAAGAGCACAGCGGAAAATAATTATACACTGCCTTCAAGTTATACGTAGAAACAAAAACCGTTAATGAAAAGTAATTTTATTTCTTACTGTACGTTATGTTAAACCGCGAAAGTTTCAATATTTTGTTCGTTACTAAACGAAATCACATCACATGGAAAATTGCATGCTAAAATTACACGTTATGTATATTTAATGGTTAGTTCCCTGCCAAGTCGTGCGAACGAATTATTCTGTCATCAAGCCGACAAATACTGAAATGTCTGTACGTGATCAAAGACCTTGGGTCGTAAAAATTTTGAACACGATATATGCTAACCCAAAAATAGCTTTTGAATTGAAAATAAATATTCAAGGTGCTGCTCGCGGTATTTCCTGTTACTATTGATTTATGCTAATGGCGGTATGTGAGTATATAATCTTCGAAAATCAGAATATAATAATCACTTAATAATCGACCAACATATTCAAATACATGAAATTTAAATTGTCAAATTGGCACTACATTTTGATGAAATGTGCTCATAATTCAACGACTTCACAGTAATATGGATCAGGAAATAGTACATATGTTAAGCTTCTGTTGTCCAAAAAACTGTTAAATTATGTTTTTGATTAAAACAATGCGGAGCAGGCTCTATTTTTCAGATTTTTGTTGAAACAGGGTGCAAGGTTAGAGTGATCTCTCTTAGATCAAGGTCCTGTATCATTGATACGCTATTGATAAAACCCATTATTGCACAATTTTGAAAATGTTCTTGAAGCAGAAAATTCTTACGCAATCCGCAGGACTCCGTCTATGTCAAGTCGCTTACAGTTTGTTTAGCTGGTGTTAAGGATTAGAGTGGTATCGAACGTTTGTTTAAAACGAAAAAATAAATTAACAATATCAAATTATATAGTTAATTTTGTTTAACGTATACATTCAATTGCATGAAGCCATATATATTCCATATATTCCATTTAATAAAGAAAAAATGTCGTTCAAGTAACATAAAACGATTTGGCTAAATTGTTTTATTTTGGGGTGTATGTACATTCAATGTTGTGATTAAACTTGTTTTGAAGCCAACAAATATCACATTTAACGAAGGTCCCTTTAGTATGTTTTTAAACGTCAACGTTTCTTCATACTGATTTGGTATATATTTTGCTATAGTTGTTAACTTCAAGTAACAACGAGTTTTAAAATCAATAGTAATTAATAACATGCAGTTGCTGTTGATATTAATACTCACTAAAGTTCACTAACAACTTTAAGTAATTGCTCATCGTTGAATATACTAGATCATCATGAAAGTGAAAGTGCTAAAAAATCTAGATTTTTAACATTTTACTTGAAGTATGAAGAAATGGATATGAAGTATATGTTCTATATAATTATTGTATAGAACATTTAATACAGGAAACCGCTTGTACGCCAGAGCAGTGCAATCTATAAACTCGTACCGGTAGCTTCGCCTTCTCTTCCTCTATCCTTCCTAACTATCAACACGGAGTTGGCTGTTCTGGTAACGTGTTCCTGATTTTGTGGTTATTTAATGCCTCTATTAAGATAGACTTATGCTGAAATGAGTAGTTTGCTCACACATAAAATAGTAACCATTTATAACTAATTATAAATCTCGATTAAACCAGCGTTCGAGAAATTTGATCGTTTATTAAAAGTTATTTGTAGTGTGTAATTAACTCCGATTCTTGGATTTCTTGTTACATTTCTTATTTTCCTAACCGCAAAAGCCATCTAGCATAAATATACGGATATATTACATTTCAAATAACCTTACTGGTGAATATATATAAAAAACTCACTACGGTTTCAAAACGGGAAAACAATTTAGAACGTAAGTTGGATGACAACCCAAATATAAAAGTGTTAGTGTGGGTTGTATATCCACACGCAAACATTTACACACATACTTTTGGGAGACATTCAAGCAGACAGAAGCGCATCGTAAAAACTTTTATTGCGTTTCAGCCGACAGCGTCAGATAAAACATGCGGTTGTGGGACGCATTAAACTGAACTTATATGATACATTGTTGTAATATATATTTGAAAAAGATTACTATTATAAGTTCACAATTCCTATGGGGTTATTTCAAATGAAACAGAAATGAAGTCACTACCATACGTAGTAACTTCTGCTGGCGCTTGGAATAATGCAAATTTTGCCAGGTAATGTTACTAAAATGTTGATGGGAGGCATTGAGCACTGCTACGGTGAAGTTTGAACTGTGTACGGTAAACATTTATCTTTGTAACGGTGAAAATTTAACTCTACAACTCTGTACTAACGCAACTTTTAACGGTTGATGAATTACCAGAAATCCACACAGTGAAGTTTCCTTTAAAAAGTCTGTCGAATTTAACATTTTCCGACGAGAGGAATATAACAGTCAGTGTTACTAGTGGAACGTATTTATGGTTGTTAATACAGTACCTTTTCGGGCAGGTAGATTATGTTATAAATATCTGTTTATATTAATATTTACATCCCTTTATCACCACATTTTATTTTTTCATTCTATAGTTTTAAATATTACTATTTCTGACGAAACTATGCAAAGTATCAAAATTTGAAACAGATAAAACTGGGTTAAATTATACTGGCTTCGAAACTGACGTATATGATGTATAATGATTACACATCGTATGACATAATTTATTATGACTTGAGCAATCTTTATGATTATTATCCGAAAATATCTCCAATTTATAGCAATAAGCGTGTGCCAAGTTTGAAACAAACATGATTAATCGTGTCTACTTTTTAGGGGGAGTTTTTGGACACAGATAACTTGAGCTTCAGATAACTTTAATCGACATATATTGAGCCAAAAACCGTCTTCTAATTTTATATGATTTATTTGCAAGAAATTAGACTGAGAGAACTTGCAGACGTTATTTATTATTGCAATACATCACAATATTTAACGTTCAAGTTCTTCCAGACGGTCTCCATCGTTGTGAGATGAGAACATTTCTTCATATTTAATTTCAAAGAGTACATTTCACTAGAAATTGTTCACAGTTTCTAACAATTTTTAATTTAGAATTATGAATTATTCGATTCTGGGTTAGGTTAGGTTTTGATTTTAACGGTTAAGGTCGGTATGCAGATTGGTATGCCACAATTATTTTCTACCATTCGATCTTCTTTCACTGCTACCGAACTTAAATTAAGAGCTACAAAGAACCTATTTACACCCAAACATTAATTTTGTGAAAGATTAATATAGTAACAATATATTTTCCAAAACCTCCTCTCAAATATTAAAACATTCACGATCCCTTGCCAATATCAGACCAACCTAATCAATTGCGCTAAAACCATTAACTGGTGGGTATATCGATAATGAGCGGCCTTAGAGTTCCGGCACTGCGTAAACATTATAAAGTATTAATCAGATTTACGGCGTCGTAGAAGTGTAACGATCACGTATTTTTTACGATCGAACCACGCTGGATATAGATGGTCCCATTGCCTTCTTTACGCCGCTTTTCAGTAATATTACGTCGTATATTAACGTCATGAAGGGTAAGGCAGGCAAAGCTAGTTGATAAAAACCATTGAGCGAATTGGATGGTTCTATTATTTGATGATTACTGATATTGTTAGAATGTTCCATCCAGTGGTACGCGCACTATACTTAATTGAGTAACTATACAGGGTGATTCAGGAGGAAATCTCTGGGAGGTACACTTTATCATAACTAAAAAAAAAATTAAAATAAAAAGTTCATACTGTTTTACTATAGAATGGTACTTCTTGGAGAGTAACGTCAACTTAAAAATCTTCCATATTGATGTTGAGTTGAACAAGGTGCCATGGCAAAAACTTGAAATCATAGCAGGCCGTGGAAAATAAAATCACGTTTGTCGTCAGTTTCTTTGATAGTTCTCTCGAATGGCCTTACAAGTTTATTAATAATCAATTTTGCTTGAATCAGTTTTGCTGGATGGCCGTCTGGCAGGAAAAGGTTATTTACATTTTTTACAGAATCAGTTAATAGTCTTTTGAACCATGTGCCTTTAGATATATGACAAAACGTGCACTTCCATCATGATGAGGCGCTTGCCCATTTTAGCCGGGCTGTTCGAAATTATTTTTAACGAACGTTTGCCTGGTAGTTGAAGAGGTCACTGGAGACCCTAGAATTGAACACAACGGTCTAGTACCGGATATCCTAGGTTATTGTTTGTGGGCATGATTAAAGCAGATAGTGGTTGCTACAAAGGTACATACAAGGGAGACGTTAGTAGAGCGCATTATCAATTTTACAACTCTCAGAAGAGATAAACACGATGCACTTCAACGAACTACAATGGCAACCGATACACAAGCTGACAAATGCGATGAAGTGGATGGTGGCACTTCCGAAAATATTATAATTATCAATTAAATTATTCATCTCATTATTTGTGACGTTAATAAACAGTATTTTTAAATAAAAGGTATGTTTCGTATTCTTGAAGTATTAACAACTAATATCTTAGTACTAGCTGAGAATGATCATTTTCTTAATCACAAAGTATCGTAGCAGGCTTCTGAAGACAGAAAATAGGAAGGGTGTTAATCTTTTCGGTCCTAGAATGCTTCCTCCTGAATCACCCTATATATAAGCTGTCGTACGAATAGCACTTACGTATTGTGTGTATATATTACTTAAGTATTAAGTTTTATTAGTATTAAGTATTTTTGGTACATTATTATTTTAGAGAAATATAAAAAATATACCCCAGAATTGGAAGAAAAATGATTTATGTTGAATGTAGTAAGTAATATTACAAATCGCAACGAAGTCGTTGCGATTTAATTTTTAAACTGATTTTTATTTAATTTTTCAACTGATCTCCGATCCTAAAATTAAGAAGTTTTATTTGTTCTACATGTGGTTGTTTTTGACTACACCGAAGACGAAACTGGTGCAGTCACTAGGATGTTAACCACCAAATTGCAACTAAATGTTTGGGTTAATTTTAATCCTTTGTATTAACAACTACAACGAAGAAAGTGCTGTGGAGACAACTCTCAAAAAGGCCCTTCATCAAGCAAAACGCACGAGCAAAAACAATCAACTTTAACATCTTATACGTAATAAATATGGAAGGATAAGGGATATAATATTTCACCATTGAGCAGTTGCGTTAATACACAAATTGAAACATAACTGACTATAGAAACAGAATTAAAAGATTTATTAATTACAACCATACATATTTTATAATCCCCAGACATAACCAACCTAAACACAAATATACTAATAACTGTACCCCTACAACTCGGCAAATATATCATAAACATCTCATTTTAAAAACACAAAATGCAGCAAAGACTTCTACACGATATTAGATCATTGCACGCAACAAAATTCCTGCGCATTTAATAACGTAATTTATCACACGAAGGATGCTATCCTTGAAATCTCCCGTGAGTGGAATAACGGCTGACATATTTCTGGACAGTATAGGCTCAAAAATAATAGCAGATCCCATAATACACAATAATAATATAATAATGTGGAAAAGGTATGTAGACCACATTTTTGTCATCTGGAACTATAATAATGTAAAAACCAAAGAAAATTTCTACAATATAGTCAATAATATTCACCTACATTTAAAATTAACATATAAACAGAAGCAATTATACCAAACGATTTATATAATCACCCTTCACACAAAATGGCAGCGTTTAATGTATACGCCCACAGAATGTCTGACACTACCAATGATCAACAAGCAATACAACCAAAGACAAACATGATAATGCAAATATCAATAAACATAAATACCAACCTACAAAAGTACAAAATACAATACATAAAACGAAACACAAACATTTGATAATAATTATATAATTTGATTAAGCAATACATACAGAACAAATAATCACGATCAAAATCTGGATACATAAATCAAGATTTGCAGATCATTTACACACCAGGGCACTATATCATACAAAAATTACCATGCAAACAACATAAAAACCACTTTTAAAACAAATAACATCATCAACAACACACCAGTAAAAACTAAAGATAAAATCAAAACAGTTGGGTAAAAATGGAGTATATGCCTTGGAATGTGAAAGATGTGGAGCTACTTACATAGGAGAGACTGGAAGACATAAAAGGCAAAGAATTACAGAACACCAATAAAACATAAACTTGGAAGATATTTCCTGACCTATAGCCATGATTTCAGCACCAACAAAAACAGTAAAATTATTCACTACAAAAATAAAGGTTAATTAGAGATTTTAGAAGCATACGAAATAGACAAGACCATAGACTAAGGGTCACTATAATACTGTCAAATAGAGGATAAAACCACGTTAGAAGCAACAGTGACGTAAAGAAAAATGTCGACTTCTAAAACAAAACATTGTAGAAATAATTGTATCCAAAATAAATAAATTAAATATGCCTGAAGAAGCCGTCAGCGAAATGTAACATTAATCTAAAAACAGTCGTTTTAATTATATTACATGTACATAATGACTAAAGTTAGTTGGTTTAACGAACTTATATTAACGAACTAATATTTCGACTATTTTATTTTTGTCTTTTTCAAGCCTAAAAAATTACATAGTGAACAATCTGTTAATAATAAAAGTAGAAAATTTAATTACATTTAATAAGTTCATGAAAACAGCAAGAAAAATCGACACAGGTGACAACCTATGTGTATCATTGTATTTTTCATTACAATCACCCTATACAAGAAACATTACTTTGATAATATAAAGTATCTTCATCTATAATTTTGGTAAACAATTTACTAATTTTGCAGTGTAATGATCTGCTATTGAAATAAATGGGAAAGTAGCTCTAAATATACTTTTCAA
>JAWQRJ010000507.1:0-20469 GCA_033557515.1 Diorygopyx duplodentatus | reverse complement strand
TAGCAGAATATTTCAAAAGCAATATATGACTTGCCAAAGTTGCTTATTTTGCTGACATATTTTCATTAGTAAACGAATTAACATTGTCAATGCAAGGGCCAATGACAAACTTATTTATGTGCCATAGTAAAGTTGAAGGTTTCATGAAAAAAATCGATATCTGGAAAAAACAAGTGAGAAGAGCACAATTTGACATGTTTCAATGTTATCATCAAATGAAGACAAAAAAAAATAAAAGAGAATAAATTGGCTGATATATGTAGCATAATCCAAAACCATTTACTAAAATTAAAAGAAAGATTCATTCATTACTTTCCTCCATCTGCAGGTATCCGTTTGGGTAATATATGGATACAAAATCAATTTTTCGCACTTGAAAACAATGCTTTGGGTCCAAAACATCGTCCGAGGAAAAAGAGTTAGCAAAACTTTCAAGTGACAAACTGCTTCAAACGCAGTTTGGCAGTCAAAAGGATTTGGTCAAATTTTGGATAAAAATAGAAAATGAATACCCAAATTTAAGTAAAAAGGCATTCCTACTACCATTTGCAACAGCAAACTTAGCAGAAACTGGCTTTTCAGCTCTGACAGCAATTAAAAATAAATATAGAAATATAGAAGAGCCATTAGTATGTACTGGTATAAAATTATTATGTTTGTAAAATAAAATTATTGTCCTGCACTTGCATAATTTTTTTTCCAATGCACATGGGTCGCCTTATAATTGTGTTATTATTTTTGAGTCGATAGACACCAAAGGTTGCGGAACGCTGAGTTAGAGAACAAACATTTATTCAAATAATGAAATAAAATTTCTGTACTACTGATTATTTTAAATTCCATTTATTCAAATGATTATAAATAATTAACTATTGACGTTTAATAGTGATTTTTTCAAAAGCGGTAGCAATGCCTTCTGAAGTACCCGCTGTCACTAGTTGTCAAAATATGCTGCAAACAAGTTATATGTTACGTTTTTTTCGAATAACCAGGCAAAATTACGATGCAGGGTCCGATTCTTTACGTTTTGGTAATCGGTTTTCATCAAACAATGGGATTGTCGGGTACGTAAAATAATCGAAAATAGCAAAACTGCTTATAAGTATTAACCCCCCGATGTCTTAGGTTGAGTTTTCTTTCCTTCCTTTGGCACCGGGCTGTCCGAATGAGTGCCCAGCAGGTTGGAAGTACCTACCGGCCTTAGACCTACCAGACGAATCGCTCAATTTCGACGAGGATACGGTGTTCTTTCACTTATCGAGCCTGACACAATCGGGGAAAACGGTGTTCGGAATATCGTGTTACAGGCAAATACCGGTCGAAAAATTGAAGGATAAAACGGCGGACATTAAGGAGATAAAAGGCGGACCGTGCAGAAATCGGTATGAGAACTAAGTATGTGATTACCCGACTCTCACTCTTATTGGATTAATAGCTAAGGCTCTTTTATTCACTATAGAACTGCAATCTCTACAGACATTACAGGTAAACGAAAAATTTATTTTACATACCTAGAATTCCTTGCAATCCGAATCCTTTTTCAGACCTCCCTTTATTCCTGAATACCTTTCGAAAACTCCAGTTAACAGATAAAAGAATTTTTCAACGTCTGGAATGTTATTTAACGCATTTTGAAAACCACATAATAAATCTTACCTGAAAGAGAATAGAAAAGAATCCGAAGTAAACCGAATCCGAGGTGCTGGGGGCAGTAAATGCTCACCCAAAAATCTCCTGGTGAGGATTCATTCCAAAATCATTTCAACAATTCTCAAAAATATACAGATATATGCTAATATATTTTTTACCGCATTTTTCTATATCATGTAAGAAATACAAACACAAATAAAAATGGCCATCTAATTAGAAAAAATTGTTTAAATTGAGTACCATTTCATTCTTCACACAAACGGCATCGTTCAGACACTGACCTCTCGGCGTTGAGTAGAATGTGTGGCGAGATTTCTACAAGCGTCTACTGCATGAAATTCTTTTACGTTTCGGTGGTGCTTCTTATATGTTTTTAATGTACAAAGAAAAATGCCACAGAAAAAAATCGGAAGCCAATGTCCAAGAACTAGCCGGCCAATGAATTGGTCCGTATGTGCCCATCCAATTTTCCTCAAGTAAAGAATTTAAATAGTCATACCACCTCGTGTGTTGTGGCCAGAACCGCCGTCTTGTTGTAAAATTATTATCCTATAATTTTTTACTGGCATATCATCCATGAAAGATTCACGGAGAATATTGACGTAGGTTCCGGCCATTAGATTTTTCTGGTAGAAATGTGGTCCTGGAATTCTCCCATTTATGAGTCTTACCTGTAAGTTACCGAATTTACCTTATCGATATTGATTTACTGTTACATTTGGATTTTCTGATGCCCACCGAAAATTGCTGGAATAAACTATAAGAGGGCTAGGATTCGCATGCCGCACCGCTATGTTAAGCTGTCATTTTTTGTAAAAAATGTCAAATAACTCCTAAACGGTGCGACTTTAGCCAAATATATGTTTAATAAAATAGACCATAAATTCCACAAGGAAAAATGTAATAATATACAGGATGTTCTAATTAAAAATCTGAAGTTGCATAGCGTCTAGAAGAAATGGGACAGCCTGTATATATGGAAATACTTCTAGAAGAGAGAAAGCCTGAAACCATGCAGCTTTTATTTGAAACTTTTTTACCTAAAATGATCAGAAATGGTGTGGTGTGGGCCACAAACTTTTGTCTAACGGACGGACGGACATTCGCACATCCGGAGGCACCAATAGCCAAAAATGGTACATTTAGGCTTAGAACGCCATTATTCATCAAGATATATCAAAATCTCACCATCAAAATTTTGGACCGAATGCATTACTTTCTATTTATACCTCCGAGAAAGAGAAAGTAATAATAATAGCCACGAAATATGAACTGTCTATAAATCACATGGGGATATAAGGTGATAAATATAAGATAAAAATTTAATGTCGTTTACAATTTAATAAATTATTAAATTTGAAGGAACTATAAAATAAATTAAAAGAAATTATTTGTGCGCCAAAAATAAAACTACATTTTCTTATGATAATACTTATAATATTTCTTATATAAATACTTGTTATAGGGAACTAATTGTTGTAAATAAAATATATTTAAAACTTATTAGTATAATTACCATCAACAAAGTCAGGATTCCTTTTCACCTATGCATATTTTTTCTGTTTCTATTATCATTTTAATATGCGAAACACATTTCACATATTGGTAGTTTCAGTGCGCCGGAATTTTTTTTTTTTATTATATTTTTTATTTTAACAAAAAAAAAATTCTGTAATGTTGAGCTTATTTCTAGGGATTATTAATTTATCCTAACCAATAGGATAAATTAATAAGCGATTGTTATATTTTTTAAAGGTACCTTGTGGTCGTAGTCCTTCGAGTTTCCGGTGATCGCCGTGTTGGTGAAGAAACTCTCCGATGACGTTTCGCCGATCATTGCAGAACATCACGGCGTACAGTGTTTCCTTTCACGATTTTATGGCCAAAAAAATTTTTGTCATTAGAATTTGATGAAAATTTGTGTATAAGGTTTTTTTGGGTCGCTGATTTCGAAAATGCATTTTTTTTAAATTCACAATGGCGGACCTAAAATGGCTGCCATTTAAAAAAAATTTTATTATAAAAATGTTGCAGTTTCACGTACTTCTTTATAAATTATGATTTTAACAATGAAATTGCACTTTTGAAAATTCAAAATGGCGGATGAGAAAATGGCGCTTTTAGCTTAAAAAAGGACACAGTGAGCAGGAATAGTGACTAAAGTTCATTTTTCAAAGTGAATAATACATTATTATTGTTATATTGAAATAAAAGACATTAACTGCATTTAATTTAAATCGAACTATGTATATTAATAATTAATTAAAATTAGCTTGTATGTATTCCGATTCACAATCGTCCGAAGATATATCGGATAATTGTGCTGATGTTAACATCTGCAGCGCTTCTATGCTTATTTTCTTACCCTTTTTCACACGAGGTTTTCGCATGCCGGTAATTAAGGGGTCTGATGATGAAGGAACCAATGGAATACATCTTCCATCGACATTTTTCTTGAATAATTTTCTCGATATTTTTAAAAATCTTTGTTCCTGGCTTCCCCTTTCAGACAACTCCTCGATTGACAGTTCAGATGCTTCTATAATTTGCGGGCCATGAAGGAGAATTTTGTGCACACTTGTTGGCATATTGTACCAACTAGATAACGTAACAAATAATCTAGCCGTTTCTAAGCAATAAATGGCAATAATTGTTAAAAGCAGGGATGTCAACTGCAAAATCGCAAGACAATACTTGCAAAAATATTGTAAAATCGTTGAATAATCTGAGATCAACACCAGTAATTATTGAAACTATTCCAGATGATTCAAAAAACGCCCCGCAGTGTTTCCGTCGTTGGTAGTTCCCTGTCCTTATTTTGGAATATCAACTTTTAGCGCTAATTTATTTTTCATGCCATTTTGAATGTTCTTTTTCTTCTGTTCAATCTTTTTCGTGCTCCGCCCTAATCCCCAAATACGCTGTGCCGGCCGAGCGTCGAAATTTCTCGGCATCGCGCGACGAAACTAAAACCGCCCTGTACAGTGAACTAGCGGATCTTAGCGGCCAATTTAGCAATGTATCGAAAGCCAATGACTTCGTCTACATGCTGCTCATTGCAAAATCGTGGCGGTCCTCGGCGGTCCTTTTTACTTTAAGAGTACCTTAAAATTATTCACACAGAAAACAAAACACGGGTTTACAACGCTACATTATAAAGCGCATTCATGACTTATAAATAACAAATTTTAATCATCAAATATTTGTAGGTATATATTGTAAGTAATCTACATACATACCTTTACAAACAAAGTCCAAAAAGAATTTTGAAAACACTTCACTTGTTATGGAAATACTGACGAAATAATATTACTCCGTTCGGCAGAGCGTCAAGCGCGCTGAACGTCTAGCTGCTCGAACCGTAACTTTTGAACTGTTCCCCTGCCTTAGGTAATGCGCCTAGGAATCTGTCCTTCAGGCTTCTAATTCCCCAAAGCCCCCTCTACAAGACCCGATTGGAAAAAATGCGAAATGCCGACCTTCGATTTTGGCATTTTTGGCCACGAAATCGTGAAAAGGAAACACGCTAGGTCGGTTCGATTTATATAGGGACTGGTGGTGGGGGGAGGTAGGGGCACAGATCAGGTTAATGACGGATTTCCAGGTATGGAGAACGAGCCATCCTGTATCTCCGTTGAGGTTGTTAGGATGTTTATGGATTTATATTGCTTATAAGATTTTTCAAGGATAATGGTGAGATTCACGGGCTATGTTATGATTTTGATTTGGTTAAATAGGATTTTGTATCTAGTTTCAAGTTTATGATAAGTAAGTGCAGATCCAGCTATATGTTTCAATCTAGTGCGCCGCTCGTGCTAACTTACACGAGGGCTGACAGATCGTTTCATTTCGCCGATATACACGTTACCGTATGAACAAGAGTCACGGTACACTGGATTGGAGTGGTAAAGGTAGATTTTTGACTGATATTAGGTGACTGAATAGCATGGCTGATGGAATAAAGTTGGATTTTATGTTGTGCGGACGTAAGATGCTAAATAGGATCAGTCACAGCCTTCGATCAGCCTTCGATCTAGGGTAGCAAGGCTACGGATTTGATACTATCCCTAACCTTTTCCTGGGCAATCAACACACTAGACAAGCGTGTTGATGCTTGATTTCGCGTTATGGGATACTAAGACATCAAGGATAACCGACCTTACGTTTCTACCTCTGTGGCAATGGAGGTAGAAACGGAATACGAATGTCTCTATTTACGTACATCTACGTATCTGAACCGGCACTTAAGGTTTTGTTGATAGGACAGAAGGGCTTGCTATTCGAACGCTTCCATAAAAATGTTAGCGACGACAAAGGAAATAAAGGAATCCATGACAGCTCCAGAAACTTGGTCATAAAACTTGCCACGTAGTTGGAAATGCGTGGAGGTGAGGCATTCACTAACCATATCCAAGGCCAATAGGTTGGTTGTCAGCCTGTAGGATTCGTTTCATAACAGTGACTGAGTCAGGAATAGGAACTTTGGTGAACAGGAACTCAATGTCAAAACGGGCGAGATCATTGTCACCCAGGGTAAGGGAGTCTGGGACAATATGTTAGGGGAACTACAGTGCTAACAATAGATATGGATATTAGGTTTGTAGATTTTAGGAAGACTATACGTTTTATCAATCACTATCAATAAAAGTGCGGATTTGTCGGATTTACCGAAGGCATCCGGGAAATCCGAAGGAATACGATATTGGCATTATCGATAATACTGATATTATCATTTGAAAGATACTTGTTTTAGAAAAACAGTAGGGACCATCAGCAAGAAAACTGATTGTGAAAACAGAAAGTATGCGCCACATACTTTCGTACGTGTTCTATGAAAGACAATCTACAGCATATGACCTGTCCTGGTTTGTGCTGGTTTACCCTTTACCAAAAAATATCAAAGTTAACCCATTTTCGACCATTCAAACTAGAATACCCCCTTAATACTAACTCTCCCTTAAAAGTACTTCTTATGCCTCGCATCTTCAACGTTCGGTTCAAACTCTCGAGCTCTCTAAGGTCAGGCGGTACATCACTCTTTATTACTTCGTTATTTACCATCTTCGTTAACCTCCTCGAATATAGCATGTTCAAGGCGACACACACCACAGCGAAGAAAACGCTGTTTTGTTTGAGCTTTTGGGTGCTCCTTTAGAAAGCGTTTTAGGACCCACCGTTATATGAACTGTTCGACTTAAACTTGCCCGTTTAATCATCTGCTTATGTTTGGTAGTGTACTTAAGATACACCGTGTATGTGTTTAGGAATTATTTGAGATTTTTCCCAAAAAAACATGACTTTGGCGTAGTGTGGTCAAAAAAACCTACTTAAGCTAAACTAATTTTATTGTATTACACTGACAATTATTCATCGTAACAATCAGAACAATACGTAAATCTGTGGATTTTTAGCAAGGTTCTTTCATTGTTAAACAATACTCGCACATCACATATTTAAACATTTATTTGCCCAAAGTCGCACCGTTTAGATAAGATCGGGGGGTTTGGTGATAGAAAGCCGTGTGTGATCCACACCCACTCAGTTTATAGATGGAACATTAACGTATGCAGGCTACTTATAGCTGTTATGACATCTGCTATCAACAAGATGGTGGAACCACACGTTCGAAAATATGTGAACATAACGTTTCCAGAACAATTGGTTGGTTGAACAGAGAGAGAGGGCAGATTGAATGGCCTTCTCGATCTCCAGGCATGACCCATGGATCTTTTTCTGGGGATATTTAATAATCGTTGTGTATGACAGACAAACAGACCATCAACACTAGATGATCTGGAATCTAAAATGAATGGATGGAATGCGACAGCCAACATTTCTGCAGAGCACCTGCAACATTCCTTAATTGGGCAACAGTTTCAACATCATTGTGATAATTCTCAAAAACATGTGTTCTATAACTTTAAATTGTTAGTTCACGTATAGTTAGTGTACACACGATTATTTAATATGAGATATCTGTTAAAAGGTGTATTGGTATTCTAGTTTTAGCAGGTTTTCAAGTTATGAGACTGTAATATAACTGCAATGGTGCAACATACTATGGTGCCTCCACCCAAAAATCGAAAGCAATGGTTTACTATTGGATTTTCGAAGGAATAGATGCAAAGACTTATTGTATTTATACGTTTCAGTAACAAAACAAGAATTGCTAAGGTTGACAACGATATAACTCGTGGATCAATTAATGATTTCGGGACTTTTTCACACGCGGCTGGAAGAAGGGTCGCGGTCGTGTCGTGGTAGTCATCGTCGATGTCCTCTTTTTGTAATTAAGGAACAGTTAGAAAACGCCGCCGTCGGTGAGCAACTGAGACCGGCCACTGCTACCGAATCCAGTCGGACGGCGATAAATCGCCTTTTTATGAACTTATGTAAATGTGATACGTTGATGGGTATAAATAGATGGAGGTACGGCGAGGTCGCCGTATGCGTGTCGCTGCCCATTTCACACGCAACTGTGTGCGTGATACCTGTGTAACTGAATATGCGCATGCGCGCGTCATGGAACGCACATTGCGTTAGCTGTAATCGGCTATTTGTGCAGTTATTGAAGAAATTTCGGATTGTCAACGTCAATTATCTTCATTTTCCAGGAATTCAGTACTCGTGGAAAATTTGAGATAGATGAGGATGGTGTAAATATGTAAATCATTCATTACGGATCGCATTCTCGAGCCAGTCTGTTTGAGCAATTACCCGACGCAATTTTATGGATCTTATTTATGAACCTTATTTGGTTGAAAATGCACTCTTTGGTCCTTCATTTTCTTAAAATAAAACGAGATTTGTTTCTCGCTCATGTGAATTACTTTTTCTGGCATCTAGCTAACTAATTAATAACATACTATGGGTTAAAAATAAGGTTGTGAGGGATAGGTTCTTAAAAAGAAAGAAATCTCTTGTGAAACAAGAAAAGAAATTTCTGTCTTGAGAAATAAAAAGATTCTTTTTTCTCACGGTCGGAAATGACATCTGACATCCACGTCATGAGGTGAGATATCATTTCATGAGTCAACTAATCAATGCGACCTAAGCATCAAATCGTAAACTACACATTGCACATTACTGAAAAAGTCAAATAAGGTAATAGAAAACGCACATTCCCCGCAGGCAATATGATGGATGCCTAGAGTGCTTGTCTCGGTTTACATTGCCCAGTAATTAAGTTTAGAAAAAAATAATTTCAAAAAAGAAAAATATATTTCACCCCTACAAACCAATGATATGCCAGGAAATAAAGGAAGCTGATTATGAAAGGCGAGTTACACTTTGTAGATGGATCTCGATCAAATTGCAAATGACTTGGCTTTTCCTAATAATATTCTTTGGAGTGATGAAAGTCAATTTACAAACGGCATTTACAATCGGAATAATTACCCTTATTGGAATAATGAAAATCCGAAAATAGTTTGACAGCCACGTTTTCAGGAACGATTTGGATTTAACGTGTGGTGCGGCATTTTGGGAAACCGTTTAATAGGTCCGCTTATTTTTAATGAAACACTGAACTCAAACAGATATCTCGAAGCTGCTTCAACAGGAAATTGAAGGTGCGTTGGATGATCTACCAATTCAAGAGGAGACAACCATTTTCTTTCAGCAGGACGGCGCCCCGGCACATAATTCAAGAATTGTTGCTGAATATTTAGCAACAAGATATGGAAATTGGTGGATGGCAACGAACCACATACGAGATATATGGGACCGCATACGATGACCAGCGAGATCCCCGGATTTGTCCCCACTAGACTTTTTCCTGTGGAGCCAAAACAAAATGTGGGACACGGAATGAGTTATAACAGTATTAATGATTTGCAACAAAATGTCGAAAGGGTGTTACCAAATGTTTAGAAGTAAACGGCCGCCATATTGAACATCTTTTTTTAGGAAAATTTTGGTTTATTGTTATGGAGTTACTAAAGCACAAAAGATAATAAATACCGGATGTGCAGTCTTTTATTTTGAAAACAAAACATACTTCTAATCGTGGATAGTGTGATGTGGGTTAAAATCTGTGTGGAATATGACTTTTCATATCTCCTAAACTATGAAAGATAAATACATCGACCCTTATTTCGTTTTAAAGGGAAAAAATCAAGTAATTTAATAATGTCAAAATCAACTATTGTTTCCATTTAAAAAAATACAACTTTGGGTCACATCTCGAAACTGGTGCAAGGTAAAAAATATATTTATTATCTATCCTACAGAATGTTTTGACATCTACAAGTTTTTCCCTCGAAATTTTTTGATACAATAAATAATATGGAAAATATTCACATTTGAAGAAAATTACGATTTTCCGTTTTTCAGGATATTCTAGTAGGCGATGCATGTTTTTGAAAGAACAAAAGAAAGTCTGTACAGTTTAGATAAACATCCCCATATTGTTCTATTTAAGGGAGTCTGTAGCTCTTACCGTTTCCAGATACCAATGGTGAGCATCGAACTTGGGACACCCTGCACATAAATGTAAAGTGTTAAATAAAGTTAGCATCACTGGAATATTATAAAATTATCATCATCATCGATATTATAAATTGCATTTTAAACTCTGTAAGATAGAGCCTTCTAGTTCAAGTTCTACCGTTTACTAGAAAAAATAAAACATTTTTTTTTGAAAATTTTCTTCCAGTATTCAGGACATTATGCCCAACCAATATCTGTAAAAGTACTTGGTCATTTATAGCCAAACTTCTTCGAAAAAATCTATAAGGCAGGATAAAGGTTGTGTGGACTGGAAGATCAGAATGTTGTATTATTAATTTCTTCTCTTATTCACAATTTAATATTAACATAATAGTTACTCTGTACTGTGTTACTCTTAAAATGTAGTTTTCGAAAATAAATAACAGCCTCAAATGCGAAACACGATTTTCTCCTCTTATTTTACTTCTGTTAATTCCAATGGCGACTTGATTGTTGGATAAAAAAAAGTCAGGAAAATGGTTTAATCTTAGAGAACACAATGAAAGAATCAAAATTAATTTTATTTTACAATATCACAGTACTAATTCATAAAAAATAAAAGACAATTTAAAAATCAGCATTTTATTATTCCGCCCCACTTTTTGTCATAAGGGATAGCTGGCCTAAACTTTACCAACGAATGGAGTATAGCAACAAAACATTTTCCCACAGTTTTCTTGTGAACGATCAACCATATTTGCAGATATTGGCCAAATTTTGTCCTAAATTTTGGAATAAAAATTTGAAGGACAGGGTGTAATGTTTTAATTGTTTTCTTGAAAAACAATTAAAGTGAATTGTTATAGAAGAAGTTGTTATGAAGTAATAGAAATCCATAAACACCCTAATAACCTCCGTATAGATATAGGGTTCCCCCTCCACCACACCTAGAAATACGTCGCTAATTTGACCTGTCCCGTTAACGCCCACACCGGCCACATACTCACTGACCGACCCTACCCTACGTACCGGCCTGCGCCGCGTACGCCTACACACCCATTCCCTATATAAACCGGACCAACGTGCCGAACTGTATCAGTTAGTTCTGATGATGCCGTCTGTAATGAGCGGCGAAATGTCAATGCAGGGTTTCTTGACCGACGCGGCGATCACTGGAAAACCAAAAAGTATCATAGGGATGACATGCACTTACCATTTAACCAATAAGCGCTGCTATAAATGTTTATATAGTATAAGAAACGCTAATTCCTCATTGAGCGAATGTTGTAACGTAAAGCTTTCACTTGAACCGTTAAGTCACTCACATTCTGATGTTTCTTTCAGATAATCTTTTGTGTAAAATAGTAAATACTACCTTATTAATTCCGTGAAAGGTAACCGAATATAGCGTAAAGTACGGAATATTTTTTTTGTCCGAACCAATTACCTGAGGTCGGAAAATAATCTGGGACGCGGAGTGGGGACATCTCACGTCACTGACAGGTGTTAGTCGTCCGAAATGGGGACATTTTGCCTCTTCTTAATAAGGACAACATCCCCAGTCTATAATATTACGGATATATCTGTAATAACGTTAGCCTTTAGCTTGTTAGTATACGATTAAATTTTCAATTATTCCACCAGAATTTTAACCCTTTCCGATCTAAAAAAATCCGTTTTGATAAATCATGTTTCCTATGTCGAATGACAGTCGATATAGTCGACCCATTGGAATAAATTCGATGTCGAATGAGATTCGATATAAGATCGGAAAGGGTTAAGAGCTGTGAAATGTCTCACACCCTCAAAATCCCCTGTTAAGGAGAACAAGAATATGAATTCGCAATGGTCGCAATCTAATATGACATATCTTATATGTTAATTTGATATGCTGATTAAAATCTAAGGTACACGTATTTTTTTATCGGCAGAAAAATATTTTTATAGAGTTAAATAGCAAAGTTGAGTTTGTCAACTGCCAATTTAGTTGTTTCATTTTGAACGAAACCAATTTTTGTCCTGAGGGAGGTAAAAAACACAATTTCGTTAATTCGATTAGAAAAATACGAATCTCGTCTTTCTACTTTTTGGAAAAGTCTAAACTCATTTGATCACATTCACACCGAAAGACGTTATTTTCGGACACACAAATTGGTGAACACGTTTTAACACCCTAGTTTCAAAAATTCCGACTTAAAAATTTTAAATTCGCCCAGGAAATTAAAAACAAAAAATATTATACGCCAACTTTAAGCCATGTTTTTGTGGTGGTAGCTACCCCTAAATTCATTTTATCATATTCACATAAAAAAAAACCATTGTTGTGATCATAAATTAGTGAATACGTTTTATCATATAATCAATACATTTTAAGTGAATAAAGGGGTGAACCACCCTATTTATATAATTTTTGGGGGCTGGAACAAAGTATGAAAGAAAGAAAAGAAAAACCAAAATCCGAAACCAAAATCATCAGGAATATTTCCAGATTTTCTTCAATATATTCACATTTACCCCAGAAGTATTTAAAAAGATTTATATGTATATGCATATATCGTGGTGATTTTGTACCAATGATTACAACTTGAATTTTTCGGAACGACGCTATCTGAACAATACCGGACATAGTTTTTCCAAATTCTAAAATCGTAAACAGTTGTATTTTCCCCACGGTTGTATTTGCAGTGTCGTCGAAATTATTAACTTTGATAGATACTATTCTGCGGGCCCTTTCAGCACCGCCCCTTCGGGACACCTTCGTTTATGTTGTGGTATCCCCTAGATACCGAAATCGGCAACAATGTAACGGAAATCTACTATTTAAAACTACAAATATTGGCCAAAATATGCACACGTACATTTCAAACACCACATATCAGAATAGGCCAGACTTTTCAACTAGACACCTAGCGACAACCAAAAAAGAAGGATCAAGGGGACGACCAGGTCCGTTGCTAGGGCAACGTAGCGCAAATATGAAAAAATAAGAACACTTTTTCGCTCAGAGTTCAAACAACACCTTCGAAGGAGCAACACCTGTTTCTTCACTCCTGAAAATTAAAAATAAATTAAAATTGTAAAAGTTAAAAACACATTTTGGCCCCTCCGTAACCTCTCCTAGCCTGAATTCCGACGTCAAACTGAAGAATTCCAGCAGTTCCTGCCCATTTCCTGTTTTAAATAGCTCGAAGAAAGAAGACCGTTTAAGTTCAAATGTTTTTTTCCTTTTAATTTAATTAAATCATTTTCTTCTTCATTTTCGGACAAGCCATAAATAAATTCAAAAGTTAACTACATATTTGTTCCCAAAATTTTGTAAGCGTTGATTAAGATCTTTACTGTATTGATAACCTTACTTCTTCTTATAAACCTGTATTGATAACCTTCTTCTTATAAAAAATCATTTTCCCGAAACTGCGAGCTTTTAACTCCACATAATATATAGGTTGTCCCAAATTTAATGCTCACCATTGGTATCTTGGAAACGGTAAGAGCTACAGACTCAGTTAAATGAACAATATGTATTTGTTGCTAATTGGTTGTTGCTGTAGTAACGATTTTGTTGCTCCAGTAATTTTCCAAAAAGTACGCAAGTGCCAATAATAAAATACCTTTATTTTCAAAAACGCAAGGTGCAGAAATTTCTAATCAGCTGTCATAATGGCAATTTTCAAGCAATTTGCAAAAAAACGACTTATTTTGCTACCACGAATATTTCATCATTTTAACTAATTAATTGTTGCATCTATCGTAGTGCTTAATACCGGACCAAAATCTTAATACCGGTATTCGGTATTCAAAGTTTTTAATGCTGTATTCCGGTATTAATAATAATAAAATAATTTTTAAAATTAACGTTAACTTCAAAATGAATTCCATTATCTTTGTTTGTTTATACGCGGATAAATAAAGAAAGTAGATGATAGGATAGTATAGCAAAACGTAAAGTCTTTTATTGAGTCAACATTCGGGTGTTATAGATAGAAAAAATTAAATATGAAATCGATTCAGTTTATTAAACTGTGTAACCTGAAATAATTTTCCACTCTACAGTGTGTCCCAAATTTGATGCCATTGGTATGTTGGAAACAGTAAGACCTACAGACTCGGTTAAATGGAACAATATGGGGGTGTTTATATAAGCTATTCAGATCTTCTTTTGTTTTTCCAAAAAGATATCCTAGATATCCTGAAAAAAACTGAAAATTGTAATTTTCTTCAAATGTGAATATTTTCCATATTATTTATCGTGTCAAAAAATTTCGAGGGAAAGAGGTGTACATATCAAAACATTCTGTAGGATAGATTCTGTAGATAAATATTTTTTACCTTCCACCAGTTCCGAGATATGACCCAAAGTTGTATTTTTTTAAATGGAAACCATGGTTGATCTTGACATTATTAAATTACTTGATTTGTTCCTTTTCCAAGGATATAAGGTCCGAGGTATTTATCTTTCATAGTTTAGGAGATACGAAGAAAAAAAATCATATTCCACACAGATTTTAACCCACATCACACTATCCATGAAAAGATTACACATCTGTCAATAATATTGTTAAATAATATATTGTGAATATTGTCAATTATTCATATTCTACATTGATAATGGCGTTTTCAAATGGATATATGAAAAAATGGATATGTTTGTCACCTACACAAGGCGCAAAAGCAGCCTCACAGAACTTTGTTTCGCCGATTAGAGCAACATCTAAGAGAAGGTGGGTGCTTTACTGAGCCTACCATCTCAGTGAGAAAAATCTCCACTGTGCGCGGTATGACAAGGAGCATCGTGCATCGCATTTTAAAGAAAAATAAATTTCACCGCTACAAACCAGCGAGATGCCAAGAAATGGAAGAAACTGATTATGAAAGGCGAGTTACATTTTGTACATGGTATCTCGATCAAATTGCAAATGATTTGACTTTTCCTAATAAAATTCTTTGGGGTGATGAAAGTCGATTTACAAACAACGGCATTTACAATCGGAATAATTACCATTATTCCGATGCGACATTTTGGGGAACCGTTTGATAGGTCCGTTTATTTTTAATGAAACACTTAATTGAAACAGATATCTCGAATTGCTGCAACAGGAAACTATTTTCTTTCAGCAGGACGGCGCCCCGGCAATAATTCAGGATTTGTTGCTACAAGATATGGAAATCGGTGGATTGCAACGAACGGTCCTATACGATGGCCAGCGAGATCTCCAGATTTGTCTCCCCTAGACTTTTTCCTGTGGGGCCATATAAAAGATGTGGTATACGGAATGAGTTATTATAACACTATTATTGATTTGCAACAAAGTGTTTACAGTCTTTTAACTCCGTTAGTGTTCGTGAATTAATGAATTGTAGAAAAAGTGTCGAAAAGCGTGTTACCAAATGTTTAGAACTAAAGGGCCGCCATATTGAACATCTTTTGTAAGAAAATTTTGGTTTATTGTTATCGTGTTTATTTTTACCTTGTTTATTGTTACCATGTTTATTGTTACTATGTTTATTGTTATATGTTCATTGTTACCATGTTTATTGCTTCGATGTTTCACGTTACCATGTTCATTTGAGCAGAACTGTTTTTTCAGAAAATCTTTTTTCTTTATATCTACTAAAGCACGAAAGATAATAAATACCAGATATGCAGTCTTTTGTTTTGAAAACAAAACATAGTTCTTAATCATGGATAGTGTGATGTGGGTTAAAATCTGTGTGGAGTATGATTTTTCTTCATATCTCCTACACTATGAAAGATAAATACCCCGAGCTTTACATCGTGGGAAAGGGAAAAAATCAAGTAATTTAATAATGTCAAAATCAACTATGGTTTCCATTTGAAGAAATACAACTTTGGGTCACATCTCGAAACTGGTAGAAGGCAAAACAAAATATTTTTTCTTGCATAAGTATGGTGAGCTGTCTATATGGTGGCTTGCAGCGTTCTGCATAAGGTGCTCCGAGATTTGCTCTGATTGCTTTCTTCTGCTCCATGAGCAGAGTTTCCATGTGGGCGGTGGTTCCCCATATTTCTATACCATGTTAGGCAACCCTCGAATAACGCGTGATATGTAATTTTAACGGCACGCCAACCTGACACAACATAAGTGGCATTAGTTAACCCACTTGCCAATTAGTGAACTTGGTCCTTCCATGTAAGTCTGATATCAATGTATATTTCCAGAAAGCGCGCTATGTCGTCAGCATTCTCCCATATGTCCATCCAATAATCCAACTTCTGAGTTTTCTGCTGAGAAGGGTGAATACCATTTTCACCTCAATAAGCTCCATCTGAAGTTCACTCCTGAAGGACGTTGTTGTATATCTGCTTATATTACAAAGTGCAGTGAGGCAAGTCGTTGATGTATATAATGAAGAATAGAGGCTCTAATATACTTCCTCGAGGCACTCCTTTGTTTAGTTAACACTCTTCGCTCAATTCAGGTTCAAATAGAACTCTTTGTGATCGGTTCTGTAGGTACGATTAATTAATAGCTGATTGACTTTCCATGAAAAAAAAACCGTTGACGCGACAACCTCAACTACGATTGTCATATCATGTGAATGTGATATTTTTCCGAGAAACAGAAGCACTTAATCATGCATAGAGGTTGCGGAGAAAGTATTGCACCAAGTGCAATTACGCCCAAACGGTTTGAGCTATAAATTGGAAATTTGGTAAAGTTAAATTGTTTAATAAACTAACAATTCAAAGTTATAGAACGCACATTTTTAAGAAATATCACAATAAATGTTGAAATTGGTCATTTACTTCTTGGCAGTAGCGAAGTCTGTTAATAAAAGCCTCTAAGGAATGCTGCAGGTGTTATGCAGAAATGTTGCCTGTCACATTCCTAATTTTAGCTAGCGGCCTAGCAGATAGATACTTTAATCTGAAATTGTAACCAGAGAGTAATAACCGACTTTTTTGCAATTATTCCATTATAATTATTTTTATTCTATAAAGCGTGCTTCAGTGGCTTCTTAATATACTTATATTAGGAATAATATATTTATATTAAGTAGCTATAATCATAAATAATTCAACATGTATATCAACCATCCATTATTCATGTTTTACGTATATCTAGGTTCATCCCGACGTGAAACACTCAACTACAAATACACTCGATCAGGTAACGGGAAAGGGGTGTATCAGCTGTCTCTTTAGCGCTTCAAACGGGCCGTGTGTCGTAGTTGTTCGCCGTAATTACGTATTATTTGGGAAATTGGTGGTGTCACGCGCTTTTGATTTATCGTTCGTGTACCGTGCACAGGTACGTCGTCTTTCTCGCCGATCACTGACACCGACGGCCGGCAAATTTATTTCGCTCGGAATTTACATAAACACACCTTCGTACAGTAATTATGATGTGGCCGTCGAACGGAAATAGTTTTTTTCGGGGGGAAATTTGATCGGTTTCTGCAAAACAGCCGCTTGTTTTTGCGATTCTATATGTAGCAGACTGCGAATGCGTCAGTGAAAACGTGGGTTGGCGTGTAATCATTGCGTTTAAATTTATTATTTATAGTAATAAGTTTTATTAACCTTGTTGAATTTAAGTAACCTTGTGCTTCAGAATATTACCTAGTATACAAAATACCTATTAGTAGGGTTAGAATGAACATACTGATTTTTTTCTCAAAATTTCTATTGCGAGTTTGTCAAGTTTTATTTGTGCAAAAACCAGTCTAATTGACGTGAAACATAAACAAATATTCAATCCTTGTCACGAAACAAAGTCTATGTATTCATTGCTCTAATTATATTATTTATAAATTTAAAAGTCAGTGTTTGATAAATATCCTAAATTACGACGTAAGTGATTACTCACAATACTTCATTTGGACAACTTTAAAAGTAGATGTTTTACACATTTACCATTATTAAACAGTTCAACACTAACAATGCAATTAGCTGACAATATGCAACCGCTAGTATTTTGCCAATGGCAGTTTGAACAGCACGAACAAAATCCCGGATTTATTAAATTCAATATTGTGATCTGGAATCTACCTATCATGAATAATTCTCATAACAATCATGTCATTAAAAAATGAACATGCCATTAGAAGACCAGCTTTCCAAGGGATTATAGCTTTTTGTTGCTAATTTACGTATTTTCTTTATATTTACTTATTAATTAATGTGGATTGAAAACCGCATAATTTCTTTTCTTTCATTTCTATTTTGCGAGTTTTTAAATCTGCAGTATTTTATATTATTTATTTTTTGCCAATAATATCTGCGTTTAAACGTATTTAAACAAAACATATTTATTTGCAATTGTGTTATTAAAATGTCATCCAAGCCAATTGTGTAATAATTGGACTTGCATTGGTATCACCATTGGTATCTTGGAAACGGTAAGCTACAGGCTCGGTTAACAACAATATGGGGGTGTTTATCTAAGCTGTTCAGACCTTTTTTTGTTTTCCCAAAAAATGCATCGCATACTAGATATCCCGAAAAACTGAAAATTGTCATTTTCTTCAAATAATAATAATAATAATAAACGCCTTTATTTACAAATTTCCACTACATAGTACATTATAATTTACATAATTTACACGTTCGATGTATTTATCTTTCATAGTTTAGGAGATGTGAAAAAAAATCATATTCCACACAGCTTTTAACCCAAATCACACTATCCATGATTAAGAACTATGTTTGTTTCCAAAACAGTAGTCTGCATATCTGGTATTTTATTATCTTCAGCTTTAGTAGATATAACTTATAACGTAGATATAACTCATTCCGTATATACCACATTTTATATATGGCCATACAGGAAAAAGTCTTGTGGGCACAAATCCGGAGATCTCGCCGAACATCGTATGGGACCGTTCGTTGCAATCCACCGATTTCCATATCTTGTTGCTAAATATTCAGCAACAATTCTTGAATTATGTGCCGAAGCGCCGTCCTGCTGAAAGAAAATAGTTCTCTCCTCTTGAATTGGTAGATCATCCAACACATCTTCCATTTCCTGTTGCAGCAGTTCGAGATATCTGTTTGAGTTAAGTGTTTCGTTAAAAATAAACCGATCTGTTAAACGGTTTCCCAAAATTCCGCACCACATGTTAAATCCAATTCGTTCCTGAAAACGTGACTGTCGAGCTATTTTCGAATTTTCGTTATTGCAATAATGGTAATTATTCCGATTATAAATCGATTTTCATCACTCATTATTCCGCCGTTGTTTGTAAATCGATTTTCATCACTCCAAAGAATTTTATTAGGAAAAGTCAAATCATTCGCAATTTGATCGAGATACCATCTATAAAATGTAACTCGCCTTTCATAATCAGTCTCTTTCATTTCTTGGCATGTCATTGGTTTGTAGGGTTAAAATTATTTTTCTTTAAAATGCGATGCACGGTGCTCCTTGCCATACCGCGCTCAGTGGAGATTTTTCTTACTGAGGTGCTACGCTCAATATTAACCACGGCTAGCACATCTATTTGGGCATCTTCATTTTCTTTTTGGTATGTTGCAGAACGGACTGCAATAAAGCACCCATCTTCTCTTAGATTTTGCTCGAGTCGGCGAAACAAAGTTCTATGAGGCTGCTTTCTGCCGGGATATAAATTTAAATATTCATTTACTTGAGCAGTTGAATTTCGATTGCACCTTATGTAGATAACAAACATATTCGTTTTTTCATAGTTTGAAAATGCCATTATCAGTGTAGAATATGAATAATTGACGGCAACTACAACTTATGACACGAAAGTGGTTTAATAATATTATTGGCAGATGTGTAGTCTTTTGGTGCAATCATGGATAGTGTGATAATGGGTTAAAATATGTGTGGCATATGATTTTTCTTCATATCTCCTAAACTATGAAAGATAAATACCTGGAACCTTATATCGTTGGAAAGGGAAAAAATCAAGTAATTTAATAATGTCAAAATCAACAATTAAAAATCAATTTAAAAATGTCAAAATCAACGTTTAAAAAAGATACAACTTTGGGTCATATCTCGAAAAAAATTTATAATCCTGCCTACAGAATGTTTTGATATCTATAACTTTTTCCCTTGAATTTTTTTGTGATACGATAATTAATATGGAAAATAGTCACATTTGAGGAAAATAACAATTTTCAGTTTTTCTAGGATATCTAGTAGGCGATGCATTTTGTTGGAAAAACATAAGAAGGTCTGAAGGTCAGCTTAGATAAACACCCCCATATTGTTCAATTTAACCGAGTCTGTAGCTCTTACCGTTTCCAAGATACCAATGGTGAGCACCGAATGTGGGACAGTCTATATATGGACATTGGTGTAAAAGTAACGAATGCTCCAACATTTCTTGAGAGTAATGAAAATAAGTTAAATTTCGAAAAACATAAGGTAACTCTTGGTCATAGTATTGTAACTG
>JAWQRJ010000506.1:0-20494 GCA_033557515.1 Diorygopyx duplodentatus | reverse complement strand
TCTCCGATTATTAAAGCAGATATGGTTTTTGAAAGCAAATAGTGTAAATCTGCAAAAAGGTTTAAAACAGATTTGAAGTCGAATTTTGATCATTTTTATTATGACAACTGAAAGGGTCATGATGAACTTCTATTTTTTTATCTACAACTAGGTTTGGACTGTAAAGCTATAATTTACCTTCATTTTTCAAAATTGTCTTTCTAATATGATAAAAGTGCAAGTACTTTTCAATACAGATGTCAATCAATTTGGTTAAGAATAAAATATCTTTTATGGATATTACTTTAACAAAATATCTTTTCATTTAAAAAATAAACTTCAAACAAATAATTACAAACGACAAAAATTGAAAACAATGAAAATATCATATTATATGTATTGGTTTTCTCAAAAATAAACACACCTTTTCCTGTGAATAAAATATCGATGAGACTTTTTGAAAGAAAAGATATTTTATTCCCAGGAAAAGTGTGTTTATTTTTGATAAATAAAAAAGCATATAGTATCATTTTTTAATGATCTCCTCCATACAGGGGTGAACTTATTATAAACAATAAAGAAGTAACCATTGTTTAAGTAAACTTGAAAACAACATTTTTACACTTTGTTTTAGTTTTCTTTTTTTTTATTTTCTTTTATATATAGAGAAGCAGAAAAAGTAGTTAATAACATGAAATATAGATCATGTATTTTGATCTAACTAACAATAAATAGAGAAGATATTAAAATTTTGAATTATTTTTATTAATTTTAATGAATGAAAAATTTTAGTTCGTTGTTTTGAATAAATTTTAATTACCTTTGATATCATCAGAACTTGCAAAAAAATATATTATGCAAAAAATGAAGTATTAAATGCAAAAGTCAATTATAAAAATAACTCACAATTCATCGGGTCGTTATGTATTGACAATATATTGTCAATATATTGTTTAAAAGTTATAACTTTTAAACAACAGAAAAACGTAAAATTTTACCTAGTTCATTTAAGTTCAAAAAAAATTTTAGTTGATGAATCCCGGTTACCCAAAGCCTTAAATCTGTTGGAGAAACGAAACTCAAACTATGTTGGATTCTAGACACACAAGGATTTGCCGATAACAAAACTGAATGCGAAGTACCCTTTTGGCTACTACGGATGGAGGGGTTGACAGAGCATTTACTTTCTTTTACTTTTTTTCCTAAAAGTGTCTCTTACACTTTCATATTACATTCGTTAAAAAAAAATTCAGGGTGAGATTTTGATATACCTTGATGAATTACATTAATAACATAACATATAGGTCATTTATTTTGATGTAACTAACAATAAATAGAAAAGAATTTGCATTATTTTTATTAATTTTAATGAATGGAAAATTTTAGTTAGGCTAATCTATGACTAATAGTGACATTTATGGCAATTGGTCTATCTGTCCACCCATCTGTTTGTCTGTACGTCTATCTGTTAGGAACACCTATTTCTATTTATTTTAGGAAAAAAAGTTTGTAATAAAAGTTTCATTGTTTCAAATGTAATGCAAAAAATGCAAATAACTTTTAAACTATACTGTGTGTCCCAGGTTAACGTGAATAAAATTAGTGAAATGGTATGAAAAAAAGCCCCCTCCGCAGGGCCACTTTGTTTAAAAAATATATATTTATTTTTTACTTTAAATGTCCAACAACTCTTAAAGGTTGCGACTTTGGCCAAATGTATGTTTAATAAAATAGACCATAAATTCCATATGGAACCCAAAAATGTAATAATATACAGAGTGTTCCATTTAAAAAAACTCAAGAAAATAACATTATTATGGGGGCAGACAAGTACTGTAACTTTTATTGAAATTAATTAAGTTAATGATTGTTAAACAACAAAACCAATAAAAAACCACATCCTTTGTGATTTACAATCTTTTAATAAATCTTACTAGATTACATTTTAAGGCATAAGTTTATTACCAATTTTTGTCTTTACATCATGTCGCTAAAACTGCGAGGCAGGCCCACAAATAATTTATTAGACTAGACATAGGAAGCTATGTAGATATATAGAAGATTTAGACACGAAAACAAAAACAAACTGACAAAAACAGCTGACGTTATTGACCGTTTTGGCGCGAAATTCAAATTTCGCTAAGTGATCATAATAAAGTGATTGCTTTATAATTAAAACTTATAAAACAACCGATAAAATGAAAATAAACATACACGCAATTACACATAAATAATAATAATAGTACGCATGGGCTAAAAACAGAACAACATTGACATTTTAACTGACTTTAAAAAAGGAAGAGGTTGATTTCATCGCGTATATATCTTTTTTCGGATGTATGGACATAAGTTTTCCAATCCAAACGGAATTGGATTTTAGAAATAGCGATTTGTAGCCCAAAAAAACAATGGCTCTGTCAAAAAATAGGGATCATTTCGCAGTACAGTAGGAGCAGTCTGCATAATTGTTAAGTGAGTACGTTCTATAAGGCATTATTAGAAATATAACATATTGCTTATATATTAAAAATATATTACTTACAAATCAGAAGCTTCCTTTTTCGGTTGAAAATTTTAAATTATGTATCGCATATAAAGAATCAACTTTGTAGTAGTGATTTACCCTTTATGTTTATGAGAAGATAGATTATCTTTTCAGATTTCTCTCAATTGGGCAGAAAAAAATTGATTTAATAATTTCAGGCGCTTCAAAAAACAAATCATTTTTAGCCCCTTTTAGTACTGGCAGCGCCACCATTTTAGTGGCCTTTGTTTCTGGTGGAAAAACACGTGTTTGAAAATACGATGGTACTCATCTTCTTTTTATGACAAACGAAACTCCATCATGTGTCCAAAACCGTAGAAAGCATAACAATCCTTTTTGAAAAGTTATCTTGATAGCTGTTAGATTGTTGAAGAAACCATGCACAAAAACTTACCGACTGTTTAATGCTTCTTTCCATGTCCAAAAATGTATCTATATTTTGATATTAAAGAAAATTAGACATTAATTACAATTTGCGTTTTATGCAAATACAACAAAAACATACCAAATTTAGATTGCATTACGACGGAAGGAAATACTCTACACATTTCAATGTTTTACATAGTGGCACACTCACGTACAACACTATATCTTATACAGAATGTTGAAGAGTGTCGGTGGAAATAAGAATTAGGGAGGGATAGTATTGTAATATTGGTGGCCAGTTTCGTTCAGCCAACCTGTTTTTACTTGTTGCTTGACAGGTATAACTCAGTGAAACGTTTTTGGAAATATGATTTTACACTGATATTTATGCCACATGTGGTAAAGATTCTTTATTGGTCGCTTATTATTTTGGATTAAGTCTTCATAACCATAGATAAAGAATTAATGTTTGTTATTACTTCTTGGCTTTCTGGTGATCGCCGCGTCCGTCAACACTCTCCGATCAGCAATGCATCCGGGAGAACGTACTTTTTCTGCTCTCAAACGAGTGAAGAATTATTTGATGAACTTTATCAGCGATTGAATAATTTAGCGATCCTCTGTATAGAATCTGCAGAAACTAAAAAACTTCAGTTTGATAAGGAAATAGAAACATTCGCAAAAATAAAATCTAGCAAAAAATTATTATAAATATCAAAAATAGAAGTGGTTGTTTACTTCGCAGATTTATTTCTATTATTATTTATTCCTATTTATTTATTTTTTATTTATTTATTTATTCATAAAACATATTTAATATCATATTTTTATTACATTGGAGTATTGTTTCCTTATTTAATGTAAAGTTGCCAAATTTCAGTAGATAAAATAGAAATGCTAATTACGGTACTTCTTTCCTTCTACTGTACTGCCATCTCTTCAAAGGCAGCTGAACTAAAACATTTCGCAAACACGAAAACGAATTTAAATATTGAAATTCGTCAAACTGCCGATTAAGAAGGCTACGATAGTCTCTTCAAGCTAAAAACATTACATTAATTCATCACCTAAAAGTGGATTTACTGAAAAGATCGCTTTACCCCCACTCTCTTTCTCACTCTCTGACAGACCCAATAATTTGTGGTTATGTTTCCATCACATGTGACAGTTTAAACTTCAAATTTGAAAAATGCTAGGCGAATCATCATCTGAAGCTCATTTACGTGAGGGCTCAGAATTACCAGTTGCAATTCGTCTTCTTCCATTCGCCGCCGCAAGATGTCAAGAGATAAAAGCAATGGAAAAGGCACTTACGACGTGGAAAGGTTCGAAACTCATATTCCAAAAGTTACCGATTCATATGAGGCGAAGGGTCATGTCTCACAATGTAAAACGACTACCCAGGAGACTCCGAGAAGCACACTTGAGCCAACTGAAAAAGTCGGGCCTATCACCCAAACAGAAACGGCCCTCTAGAAAATATCGGAGGCGACCAAAGAATTTATTAGCAGAATATAATCGGAGGCAAAGAAAAATTAAGTGGTTAGAAACACATATTTGGCACGCTAAGAGGTTTCATATTGTTGAACGATGGGGATATAAAATTCCTTATAGTCCTTGTGATAAAGCGTTTAGAGCTTGTTATAGGGCTACGACTAAACACTGTTTAATACAAGATATTTCTTATTACGGATGTATCGAAATAAAAGGAAATGAACAATATATAATAGAGAATTTTAGGAAAATATATGATCCTAATGTTAATTTAAGTATAGGTGCAAAAGCATTTATTAGAGGTAATAGAGAAGGCACTTTAACTCTATTTAATGATCTTAAAAAGCCTATTGGAACCATTAATTTTAATTGGAAGCCTAATTTTAATGATGGTTTACGTACTTTGTGGATTTGGGCTCATCCAGCTAATTTTTCAGATGTGTTAGATATGTTAATAACGTTATTTGAACTAAGCTCGAAAGAAAATTTCTATTTCAATGATAATAATCAAACAACTATGTACGATTTAAGATATGAATTAAATAGGTTTCGATTAACAGGTCCGTTATCACACACAGTTTTACAAAAATCACTTAAATGTATTGACAATATTCTCGATACAAATACTTGGCTACCAGAGTATATAAACGACTCAAATAAATCAGCAATAAATGCCCAAATGACTTATTGGAATAACTTGGCAAACCTATCATCGCCGAGTGAGTTATCGCCACATATTGTATTGAATATTATAGCTGAAGATCCGAGGTACAATATGCCCAGAATTAGAACCAAAGGATTACCTACCAATGGTGGGATTAAATCTTCGTATTTGCACAATTTACCGGATAACATGGGCGTAGGACCAATTTGGGAGAACGGAGCAAGGAAGAAGGTGCAAGAAAATCAAATGCCAACATCGCAAATTTATAAAATGAGAAGTCAATTTTTAGTACCAGAGTCCAATGAACAAATTAAGGGGATGCCCATACCTTACATGCTGATACAAAGGCCTGGAAATAGAGATGACAAATTAGGTAAGTAAGATAAGTGTACCAGTGTTTGACACTAGTAGAACAAAAAAAAATAATTTTCTTCAGTAACTAATAGTACTGGAAGCTGTGTTACCTGCTGCGTAAACATTCTTCAGCGCCTTTCTTGTAATAACTCCTTTTGGCTTCAGAAAAAATGCAGACTCGTCTGGATTAAACACTCTTTTGGGATCCTTAGTCATGTCCAGCAAAGATTTTTCCTGCAGATAATTTTTGCCTCAACCAAAATGACTGTACTTAGCTTCATCCTATAGGTTATTGTAGCGGATGGGACCTCATTATGCCTAATGCTTGGGCCCTTCCTACCTGGCTAACGTTGATCATGTGGGGTGCAAGAGCTGGAGGATTGCGTGAATCTGAGTCTATACAATTTGAAATGGGACAGCCGCACCACTTAGTACCAGACACGAGGGCGGGAAAAGAAGAGGAACACAGGCTTGAAAATTTATATCGATTAAGGTACACCAGCTTACCTCCGAATAGAAGACCTAATTATACGAAATACGCCATAGCAAGCCCATTTGGTTACAATTGGAATCTACTGATAAAGAACTGGTGTGATAGTTCTACTGATGCAAATAATTTGTATTTGTTAAGAAATAAAAAGATCTTACAACAATTATCTGTACGGATGAGTATTTACGATTAATTTAGGTTTCAATGCATCGTAATTTTCTTATTTTCAGGATGCTGTATCAACAAGAAATGGTTGTAATATTTCTGAAATTGATCTTGATCAACCATGTCTTGTTCCTGTCAGAATAATTATGGAAAACAGAGGATGTCCAAAAAAAAACTCTATAATTTGTTTACCACATCGTCCAGATTTAAATAAGTCAACACTCATCAAGGAACCAATGAAAGCAGACCTAAATCAATATAAAAGGAAAACGTTACGCACAGAACATCAGATCTTGTTAAGAAAAATGAAGCGGGACAGAATGAAAGCACGAAAAAAGGGAGAGGTGATATTAGCATTCAATTGTGATTTCTAATTCTATACAACTGAATTTTGCAGATCATTGAAAAAAATACTGAAGAAATAGTAAAATATAAAGAGTTAATGGATAAGTTATGGGTACCAGATGTGACAGACATAAGAAACTCTTGTTCCAGGGAAATTATGGGATTTATTACAAAAGGGGGATTCAGTTACACAGTTGGTCAAGCAGCAGGTGTTGGATATGTAACAATGAATAGTTTAACAAAATTACTGGTAGAGAAATTTAAGAATAAAGTATTAATTCGCAATACCAATAGTAGGCAATATAGAGTAGCAAAAATTGAAATTGTTACATCGTAGTTATTGCAATATATACATATGAACTTTATAAACAATTTTTTAATCACTATTTGTTGAAAGATTTTATTTCCACTGACCAGCACAGCATTAGTATCCAATGGACAAAATTCAGTACGATCAAAAACTCGGAATTTCCAGCCAGCTATGAAATGAAGGATTATTTTGTTTCAGTTTCAGGCGTTTCAGACATTCTCTCAGTTGTAAAGGTTATTTTGAAAATTGTGTATTTTAGAGACAAACTGAACAATACCTTTTTTCTTCTAGAATAGTCCATCGTAGATCTCAACAAAAAGAAACGGTTGAAAAAGGAATATTATGGTAAATTGTTCTAATTTACTAAACTTTTGGCTATTCCTATCGAGGCTCTGTGTGTTTTGACAGTCATCGCTTACACTAATGTGTTTCCAATTGCAACTACCTTCCCAAAGTGCAAAACTATCCCTCCTAATAATCCTTCATAGTATTAGATTCAGCATTTAAAATACCTAGCTAGGATATAGGAAATGATTATGTACGTAACACCATAAAGAGGAATGTACTTCAGAATCAGTTTATTCAATACTATTTTAACGGAAAAGAAAATAAATGTCTCGAAGACAAAATGCAAAGGTTACGAAACCAATACACAGTTTGAAAGTCCGCTTCTTCTATTAGGGGAATGTTTATTATCTTGTTGTCACTTAGGAAACCCATCTACACACTAAAACAAACACATTTCCTATGCTAGAAGAGGTATTAGGTTCCATGAATTAGTTACAATAAATATGTTGGTATTATTATTATTTATATAAGCGGCAGTTTCCTGTCGATGAAGTCTTTGGCGTCGCGCAGCTCCTCATCGGAAGATGTGTGCATCAAACCGCGGTACGACTTGAAATCCGTGTCTTTCAGGAAGTTTTTCAGGACTGATGCCGTCATCTGTCCCAGCTTAAACGGCACAACTGGATCGCAGTCACCGTGGCATAACAATACCTACAGGTGGTTCGCGATAAAGATAAAATGTTTTTGCCAGTCAGTTATTTTACTTACGGGTAAGTCTGTAGGGCACAACATATCCATAGGGAAGGTTTTATGAAGTGGAAGCCAACAAGATAGCGCTACGACACCAGCGACTTTCTGTGGGAAACGTAAGGCTGAGTATAAGGCTAAGGCCCCGCCCTGAGAAAAACCACCAAGTATGATCCTGTCTGGAGTAATTCCGTTCTTTATTTCCGCCTCAATCATTACGTGTACTTGTTTACAAGCTATTTTTATTCCTAAAAACAAACATAAAACTGTATTGCCAGACATTTCCAATTAAACTATGTGTTGAATTTTACGTTAAATTTTAACATTTATGAGAAAATGTGGTTGATGATTTTTTGGTTGCCTATATGTGAGAAAATGTGGTTGATGTGGTTTTAACCAAATTATAACCCAATAAGTAAAACTTTATTACCAACTTGTCATTTTACAGGGAGGCACCATACTTAAACTTTATCTCATAAACCTATTGTTGCTACTATTTAAATCTACTAATTACCATATAATAATTTATACGTGTGGATAAAACCAAATCTATTAAAGGTTATATTATTAAAGATATTGAACCAAGAATAATATCAAAGAAAACTTTTTCTCAATGTCTTATTGGTAATGAGTATAATTAAATATATCTATAATTGTCAATCCGTATCTGCAACAGTTGTGCAAAATTAACACTTATATTTTCAGCAAATCTGCCTGCGTTCTGAATTAATGTAATGTTTTTAGCCATCGGACGGACCTTCCCTGACTGATGTTCACTTCTATTACCTGCCTTAACATGTTGTACAAAATTATAGTACATTTTAAGGCAGGTCTGAAATTTTTTGGATCTAAGATATTTTAGGTTTTGGTTTCAGATATGTTCTACTTTCAGGTAAATATTCTTTAATTTTAAAAAATAAAGAAAAATGTATCATCATCAACTACCACCAGAACGACTTCTGCAACAAGAATTACCCGTTCCAGAAGCAATGTGTTTGAAGAAATGGAAAAACGACTTTCGATCTGGATTGACGATGAAGTTGAACGCAATATGTCATTAAGTAAAGTAATTATAATGGAAAAAGCGACAACAATTTTTAAACATATTCAGAATGAAAAAGGCGATACGAGTGAAAATTTCGTTGCTAGTCAAGGGTGGTTCAATCGATTTAAACGCAGAAACAATCTTCATAACATACAAATTAGTGGAGAAGCGGCAAGTGGAGATACAAAAACAGCTGCTGCATTTCCAGCAACATTAAGAGCAATCATTGAATGAGGGAATTATCCTCCTGAATTAGTTTTCAATGTTGACGAAACAGGTCTTTTCGCAAAAGATCGTTTCACACTTCTACTGTGCGGTAACGCAAATGGAGACTTTAAATTAAAACCACTACTCGTTTATCATTCCAAAACCCCAAGAGCAATGAAGGGAAAATTTCAAAATCTTCTTTACCAGTAATTTGAGAGTCCAATAAAAATCTTGGATCGCTATGAAAATATTCCAGAATTGGTTTACCGAACATTTTTGCCCGTCTGTTAAACGCTACTGTGAATTTAAAAAGCTAGAACCGAAAGTTTTGCTTTTGATTATAATGCTCCAAGCCACCGAACGCATTTGTCCGACTTAACAACATGCATTCCAGTAGAAGTGGTTTTCCTGCCGCCGAATACAACTTCGTTAATCCAACCAATGGATCAAGGCGTAATATCAAACTTTAAGGTTTATTATCATTCCGACAACCCATTGTTAAAACCGATGGAGAAGATAAATAATCCATTAGAGATTTTTGGAAAAACACAATATCATGGATGCTCAATCTTTCCTGGAATGAGGTGACCGAGAAATGTTTGAAAGGAGTATGCAAAAATGTTTGGCCGGAGCTAAGCTAGGATATTGAAACAAAAGAATCCATTATTAATGTCGACGAAATTGTCAAGCTAGCTAATGAAACAGGGTTGGATAATATAAATGTGAAGGATATTGAAGAATTATTGCAAGTTACAACTGGCGAAAGTCTTTCCAATGACGATCTTAAAGAATTAGTAGATCAACAAGAGCACGAAGATGACAAAATTAGCGTTTCTGACGATGAGGTTCAAAAGGAACTTTCAACGGATTTTCTAAAAAAATGTTTAGCCACTATAACGGAAATTATGGACCAGTTTATAGAAAATTATTTAAATTTTGATAGTTCAAAGGCAAGACGAAGTGTCATTGATGTGATATCTTGCTATGGACAACTGCTTGCTGAACGAAACAGTAAAAGGCAAACGACATTAGATGGACTGCTTCACAAAAAAACAAAAGATGTCAAATGAGGAAGAACCTTCCTCATCACAAACATAACTTCTTTACTTGAACTTTTTTTGATTTTCATGAATGTTTTACGAATAAAAATCGATATTAGCGCTAAATAAGTTTATAGTTAATATAATAAAAAAGTATTTAACAATAAATGTCACAAAATAAAACAACAAAAATGATAAATTTTCTTATTTTCTATTCTGTTTTACTTATCCCCATTATTTACATGTTAAGACCACCTCGTTTAGCGCTGTTTCGTTTAGTGCTGGAACTTATTGGAACGTATCCCCCGTGCTAAGCGGGGTCTGTCTGTATATGTATGAGTATAATATTACATTTTATTAACAATAACAAACCCGACTAAAATGGACATAAATGAATCAATCTGTCTATTGAATGTTTGAAATTGTTATAAAAATTTGGGGTGTTATAAGCTACACTGTGGTTTTGAATCACTTTTTTATACAGGTGCACCAGAACTCGCGCCATAGCCGAAAACGGCAGATTTTTCATGAAAAACTAGGTGCATAAACTGGTAATAAAAATGTAGGGGGATCAATAATAGAAGAACTGTTCCAGGTGACTAATTGGAATGCGTCATTGCTTGTATATTATTTGTCCAGCTTTGACCTTGAACAGTTATCATTTTTCATGAGATTGTACATCGGCAACTCTTGCCACGTATAATTTTTCAGCAAGGCAGTTTTTTTTTATTGACAAGTAGGTAACATGAAGTCATGTCATATTCAAATGATGAATATTTATAAATGCTAATGATCTACAAGCATTGCGCCCAGAATGCTAGCAAAGCTGCGCAAGAGTATGCAAGAAGGTTCCCCGACAAAAGACATCCAGATAGTCATGTAATGTAAGACTAATACAACGAACACTTCAAACTCTACGTGTATGTATTTTCATTGTATTTTTTTGCAGTTTTATTAACAATAATAAAAAAAAATGCAATTTTTAAAACAACTATTTTTATGCTGCGTTCAACCCTTAGCACTCCACACATTTTTGTACTAAATGTCGGATGTTCCCGTAGCGGAGCCAACGGAGCGCTAAGGGTTAATAAATAAAAGTTAAAAATCACTGGAGCCCAGAGTCGAATAGGAGTTTCACAAAGCCATAGACCAATTGGGTCTTTGCCGGGTCATAAATACCATATAACATTTGGATAAGTATAATTACAGTACTGTTTACCCTCCCACTCTAGTGCTGTCTCTCCAAAGACATCTAAACTAAAATATCATTTTATAAACACAAAAATAAATTTAAATATTGAAGGTCATCAAACTGCTGATGAAGCAATCTGCCACAGCCTGTTCTAACTGAAAGACATTACAATAAATCACTACCCTGCACCCAAAAATTTGCGAAGAAAACATGTGTCATTGTAGACCATTTCTTAAATGTAAAAGTTAATTCACACAGCATCAGTTTGTGGGGAAATCGAATATGAAGCCATGTTATAAAAAAAACATTACATTAATTCATTCTCTAAAGACAGATTTGCTGAAGGTAGTGTGCATAAAGAATTATAGTTCTAGCTGCAACCAAATTCAATTCACATGGTGAATATTTCTATTAAGATGACGATCAACGTAATCAATCATCTTTATCATTGACAATTAAATAATAATTCCAAAATATTCGCTCTTTCTGTTTGCTATATGGGATGATGTGACAAATGTGAAATAAGAATGTTATCTACATGATACGCTAACCAAACAACTTTATCCAACACAGTTATCACAAACAGAAGAAAACAATTGGAATAAGTGTATATGCAAATATAATGAAAGATTAGCAAAGGAAATCTTTCTGAAAAGAATGGTTGCTGAAAAAATTAGTACTAAATGATTTTTGTATATGTTCAAGAAATTATACCATTTTACATCGTATTGAATCTGTGCATTTTATTGAAATCCATGTTATAGAATACTGTTGACAGTACCATTATATATGTATACACTCTTGACTGTTTCTAGCAACACCGCATTTACTCCAATATGTTTTTCAATTGTGCATAAATAAAGACGCTCATTTCCACTTAGTACTTTTTCTCGAACATAGGTTCAATAAATTGAACAATAAATTGAAATCTAAGATACAGGCTGCTGAGATGAGAATCCTAAGCATTATCGGGAGCCTCGAAGGAGTATACAGAACCAATAGGATTAGAAATGCAGACAGCCATTACCCTCTGCAATAGAGGAAATGCAATTAAATTGGTTTGGACACGTTTCAAGAATGGATAATGAAAAGACAAGACGTAGTTCATCAAAGAAGTCCTGGAATACGGAAATCACAAAGATTTTTAGCAGAAACGGATGTTCGTGGGGGGAAGTAAAGTGTGCTCAAAACAGAACATCATGGAAAAGATTTTGTAGTGAATATTAACACAATTTCTCGACACCTAATGGTAGAAGAGGATATCTGATAATAGATGGATGTTATCGAAAAACATTCATTTGTTCCAGTAAATTCTGAGTAATGTTTATATTTTAAAGAACTGTGTGATTTAGATTGTGTACATAACAAAACCTGAAATTGGAAGCGGGTGTAACATATTGAAAAGGAATAAAAATATATGGTCGTTTTTGGGTAATTTTTTAGTACCCAATTGGCACACTAGTCCTCATTCCATAGAGGTCTTAAGCAACCTTTTCTTAAATAAATATTAATGACTTTTGTTTAAATATTGTCATTACTATTTATGTACCATTAGAACGTTCCCTATTGATAATTTTTACAGTAACTCACAGTCCTCTTCACCTTAAAATACTAGTGTTTCTGTGCAACAAGAATGGATGAATGTTTTAATTTTTAATGTTGAGAAAAGCTTACCATCTTCATCCTCAGGTCCACCAATATCTAACGACTTCAAGTCAAACCAACTGGGCATTCGGTATCCCGCATTTAACGTCACAGGCATGGTCGGTGCGGTAGGGCATACAACCTTGACATGCGGGGAACGAATTGCAGCCATCGCACTTGCCCACCCGGCGCTAAGTACATGTTTCAGATTTGTGAAATAACACTGAAATTATTCAAATCAAAGAGTACTTACCCGGTATCTCCTAGTCCATGAAAGAAAATTAACTAAAATAATGGATAATTAGATTATAACCTCCAACGTTATTTGTGCTATACGTACGGTAGCCGTGTGTTTTGCAGACGCGGCAATAATTACTGGTGCTGCCATTCTCTTGCGGTACTGGTACCTGCCGTAAATATGTTTTAGAAGGCAAATTTTTCTAGTTTATGTAACTTCGAGGAGCGTGAATAATTCCAAACCACTACAAACAGAACATAACATCTGTCACCTGTCAAAGGTGCCGGCGAACTTGCCGGTTTAGTACCAACGCCAATTAAAAAATTAAAAATCCCTAGATGTCCCTAGATTTTGAAATTTTAAATGTCAGTTTGGCAGAAGGGTTGATTATGTCAAAAATGAACTATTTTTAGAGTGCACAAAAATGTAATGTTGCAACGTGGACTTCCGAGGAAAACACTGCTTCGTTATCGGTTATTAAAAAAGATAAGAAATATTACACTAAAATGGAACTCAACACAAATTATAAGGTAAACACGTATTATAAGCTTGTATTTTAAAATTTAAACCATTTTCTAACATTTTTCGTATACCATATCTAACATAAGATATATCAATTTATTCAAATGATTTACAATTAACGCAGAGGCTTTTATCTTTAGTGGAAATTTTGGATGTGAAAAAATACTTATTGGTTAAACCAAAAACTTTTAATTTGAAAGTTTACGATTTTTTTATTTAAATAGATTTTAGTGATAGTGGTCCCTAGCAGTATGACCCTAGGGTCATACTGCTTTTTCTTGCAGAAATCGGACTTATCCCTTTTTACAGAAATGAGCTAAAAACAGCATTTTATGATATTTTATATTCTTCAAAAAATTCACAAAGTAACCCTGGGTTAAAAAAATTCCTTATTATTAAGCATGCATAGTATTAGTATTAAGTTAATGTATTTTGTACTGGTTACGGCAACCTCAAAAAAAATTCTAAAAACTTCTGGAGACTTCTTAAGCTAAACGCGATAAAATTATTTACGTTAAAAATACGAAAATTATTCCATTAGAAAAAAGTGTTGGTACCAAAAGTGTTAAACGTTCGGTATTTATTTGAAGCTTTTTTGCATAAAATGATTAGAAATAGGAGAAGTACAGACGGACAGATCAATGATCAAAAATGACATCATTAATCTTAGAATACCCTAATTCGTGAATATATAACAAAATCTCACCATCTAAATTTTGGGCCGAATACATTACTTTCTCTTTATGAGATAAAGTAAAAAAGAGTGCCTGAACTCAAGGTAACCGCACGTTGGGGGACATCGGATGAACCGAATTTGATTGCATTCAATGGATTTGAACATTTTCGTTTAATTGTACACCGAATTATGATAATTCGAGTTTCGAGTATGCTTACGACGTGAATTATCTGTCAACCTGCATTGGTTCGGTGAAATTAAAAAAAAATCGATTTCATCGATACATCTATGTCGGCGATGTGTACTGGTTACAAAAAAAGTTACTAGAAAAATAACCATATTTGTATTTGAACATCAGTCTTCAGTTTTCGCACTTAGCGAATGACTTAGAAACTCAACTCATAAATATCAAAAAATGTCTAAGATTTCATTTACACTTATCAGTGAGTATTTTGGACCTTGATGATTTAAGTAATAAAATTCCTTCATTTATGATCAATCGATGTCCACCTCTTGACCTATGCATTATCTATTACTCTGCAACAGTGCTTCTGTACTGAATACTGAAAAGCACGTAAAATGAAAACGACGCATTTTACTCTGTTGTTTGACATTACCAGAGAGTCGGGACATCACGTGGAATTCCTGTTACCAAGATTGGTTTTTACAAATTATAATAGTTACGTTGCATTTTACCAAAACATGTATTTAGAAACCATACGTTCGGGTTAATGTTCTGTTGTGCTATAAGGAATAAAATACAGGATGTCCCATGATGTTTTATCCGCCATTGTCAACATGTATTTTCCAAACATTACATGCTTTTAATTTTTTTTGTTAGATCAATTTTGATATTCCTTAACGTGACTCAGCAATACACATTTCATTAGAAGTGAAGGAATTTTACTTTCCTATGTTAAAAATTAATTAGTTAAGTATTTGAACCCTTAATATATATTGTTTCCTTATTTTTTTTAAATATGTATATGTATTAAACAAGACAGGGTAGTTTTACGAATACATTATCAAATTTACTGTTACAATAAAAGGTTATACCGTGTGTCCCAGCTAACGTGAATAAAATCAGCAAAATGGTTATAAAAGAAAATTTGAAAAAACGCTCGGACTGGTCAGCTTTGTTTTTAAAGGCATCCTACATTTTTTATGGATTGAATAGAATTTAGCTGCCCTAAGACGACCTGCAATTATTTAAATAGGTTTCAATAGAAAATTTTCAAGAAAAAAATGGTTGAAGTTAAATAATTGATTGAATAACACGAAATGTTAAATCAAAGTAAAGGCAAATGAAATCAATTAATTTTTTAAAAAATAACTAAATTAAATGTTCGAAGTGTCCTCTGTTTTCAGCAAAACAATGCCCTAGTCGGAAAACAAACTGTCTTTGCACATTTTGCACCCTTTCTGGTGTAATTAAACGAATTTTCGTTTGTTATTCTTCCGTCAAATATCACCAGAAAGAATTATCCAGAGGTGTTAGATCTGGGGATCTAACAGGCCACTCCTTAGTCCCTCTACGTCCAACCCAACGATTTGGGAACACGTTGTCCAAGAATGCCCTAACTGCAAGGGCATAATGCGGAGGTGCTCCATCTTGCTGAACCCAAATCCTTGGATCGGGTATATCAGATTTCGCTTCATTTGGAAACGTAACAGCAAGAGATGGTACTAGCACAAACCGTAAGAAATCCAAATACCGTTCACCATTTTTGTTCAAAGAAGTAAGGCCCTATAATGTGGTTACCCACAATTCCAGCTCACACATTAATCTTATATGGATGCTGGGAATGACCTTTTATCATCCAATCCGGATTCTCGATCGTCCAGCAATAGCAGTTATGTCTGTTTACTGTGCCGTTCAAACAAAATGTTGATTCATCTGAAAAAACGATGTCCTTCACAAAGTTCGGATTTTCATTACAGTCCTCCATCAGTGCCTCACAAAATTGAGCACGGCGATCAAAATCATCGTCTGTGACTTTTGAACTAGTTCTACCTTAAAAAGATGGTACTTTTCCTTATGAAGAATCCTGCCTACCGAACTCCTAACATCATAATCTAATACAATCATTCATAGTGATGAATAGGGATTCTCCTATATTGTCAGAAGTACGTCTAACTGGATACCTTTGCTAATGCTACTCAATCTTTTTGTTGGTATATCTCTCACATGACCAATATTGCGAAATCGATGTTCTATTCTGCTGATCGTTGATTGTGACACTGGTTGATTCGGGAGGGTTTCATTAAACAGTACACCTACTTCTTCATGTGTCCGTGTTCTATCGTCATACCCAATCATCATTAATATCTCAATTCGATCTGCTACAGAAAACACCATTCTGAATCAAGATGTAGTGTTAAATCAGTTGTGTAAGAATTTATTATGTTGCAGCAGAAAACTAGACTGTGACATACAGTCCCCAAATCTGACAAACTCAAATCATCACCTACTACATTAAAGTAACGATAGATACCTACTGTAGTAATTTCGACTACAACATAATAAACTCTTAAAGGAACTGATTTAGCACTACATGTTTACCGAAACGGAGGACACTTCGAATATTTAATTTCATTATTTTTTTACAAATTTAGTTGATTTCTTTGCCTTTACTTTGATTTAAGCAGTTCGTGTTTTTCAATAAATTATTTAACTTCAATAATTTTTATCTCGAAAATTTCCTAATGAAACCCGTCTCCATAATTGATTGCAGGTCGACTTAGGACAGCTAAACTGTATCCAATCCATAAAAAATGTAGGATTAGTAGGGTTTTTTCACGTAAGCTGGGACACACTTTGATTTAAGCAGTTCGTGTTTTTTAATAAATTATTTAATTTGAACAATTTTTATCTGGAAAATTGTCTAATGAAACCCGTCTCCATAATTGATTGCAGGTCGTCTTAGGATAGCTAAACTGTATCCAATCCATAAAAAAATGTAGGATTAGTAGGTTTTTTTCACGTTAGCTGGGACACACAGTATATTGATTTATTTGTGCAATATTTAATATTCCATTCCAGTGAAAAAATTACCATTACTTTAATCAGGTGTATGCTAAGTTATTCTTTTATTATAATACCTAAAATTCCTACGTACACGATAAAATGTTATATAGGTGATAGATGCTGCAATAGAAATATACTAACATGATTAAATATGTATCAAAACCACTATCATTGGTAATAGTAATAAATAATAAGTAATGATGATGAAGAAAGGGTGACATTGGTTTTACACTAGTTCTTATTAGATACATACATAATTATTCAAAATAAGTACATAAACAATAAACTTCAAATGAAAACTATTTTCTAATACATATTTGCAGGAGAAATTATTAAGAGTATTGACAGCTTATGACAACTATGTTAAAACGGAGATTGTGCGTGTGTAACTCGCTTAATGTGATTTTAAGTACACTCATTACATATGTTATGAATTGCACCACTTAGCAAAATTAACACATTTGTTTTTAAATGATGGTAATACAATGCTTTATTTAGTCGGTGCATTTAAAACTATCACGCCAGGTTCAAGCGAAACAGTAAGGAAGAATAAAAAATAACAATAACGAAACTTTAATGATGATATTAGGTTACATAACTAATGGTAGGAGTAGAATTAGTGTTGAAGCTACTTTTTTGAAATTGACTGTTTGCTATTGATTTCTTTTCTGGATATTGATAACTTTTTCGATAAGCAGGCTTACAATGTATACCTGTACTAACATATTTGCAAATCAGATAACATAGGTGCTAAATTAGTATTTACTTTAAAAATAATCTAATTCATATGAGAGATTCTGCACAAATCTATGGTAAACGGGCCAGAGTGGAAATTGATTAATTTCAAATCTTGTGCAAGCATTCGAGGCTTTTCGAGGCACAACCTCGAATAAGGACCTGTTTTGGCGCTGTAACCCTTGACATAAAGGGAACATGCCGTAAAAGTTCAGAAAAAATGAAATATCTCCTGTACAAGTGTCATTCACAGGTGTTATTTCATATACCCATTAGTCCTCTGTTTCGTCTTACAAACATAAGTTGTATATGAATACTATGTATATACTGGGTGGTCCAAAAGTCTGGGAACCCCCTGATAACTGTCGAACGGATAGAGATAGAGGATTCAAATTTTAGAAGATTGGATGGTGTCACAAAATCCATCTTTTGAACTAAAAAGTACTTATCCCCACCCTCATAGGACAGGGGAGTGAGGGGTTACCAAAAAACTCAAATAGAACAAAGGGTCGTCTGGGGGCTCATTTGAAAGGTATCTTGAAAACAAAGATACCCTGAAAATGTCAGTATCATAATCGCTATAAAATGGCACTGAATGAAAGAGAACGCATGATTATTGCTGCTTGCGGGTAGGAAGTGGGTAATTTTTGTTTTCATGGCCTGAAATGGCATCTCGCTGAATTAGCATCTCATAGTTACCTAAAATTTCCAGGGTATAATTGTCTTCAAAATACCATTTCAACGATCGCCCAGCCGGCCTTGTTCCAATTGAGATTTTGAAGTTACCCCCACCACCTTGCCCCATGGAAGGATTAGTACTTTTTACCATAAAAAATTGCTTTTGTGACACCATCCAATATAAAAAAAATCAACCCTTTACCTCTGCCCATTCATTATTGATTATACATTCGATCAAAGTCGCACACTTTTAGATTTCATAATAGTTTCATATTTTATCAAATAGTTGACGTTTTTGCAGTTTCTGAAAATTTGCAATATCTCCGATTGAACATTATGGTTTTCACTGTTATGATGGGCTTGAAAAACCAACTTCTACAAAAATTAAAGCGAATACATAAATAATAGTTCCTAAAATTTAGTTCCATCGGTTTTAACATTGTTCTTTTTTTTTCTAAAACTATAATAACTATAAACTATATAATAAGAAAGCGGTAGAAAATGCTACAAGGCAAGCTGCTTAAAATTTTCCGGTTGACTTCACCCTGTATAAATGGTAAATATTTGTATGTTGTTCTCTGTATGCTATTCTTCCACTATAAATATAGTTTCCAACTTTGCTTCTATAATTTATAAAAAGTAGGTAGTATACATATAAAATGGTGTATTCTTTTAGGTAATAGTTTACTATTTAATATTTGTTCTTATAGAAACTAAAATCTAAAATCAGATTGTTTTTTATCGTTTCAAAAAACTTCTCAAAATTTCAAAATTGAATGAAAATGGAACGTTTCGTAGAAAAATATTTCAGCTTCTTTATACAGAAATTTAATTTTAATATAAAGTTGTGTTGTATAAATATGTATTGTATGTATAATCATTTAAAAAAAACGCAGCAGTGATATGGATTATCAAATAGGCAAACTAGGCAACATACAAAGCCTAACAGGTTTTGATGGTATTTACTTTTATGTTTACGAAAACTAAATTATTTGAAAATTTTGCTTGATCTATCCAGTTTGTTTGAAAATTACTAAAAAGCTCCAGTGATTTTTGACTAAATAAGTTGATGGCCTTATGGTGTCATAAGCAAATTATTGATTTTTTGTTAATAGAAATGGATTTATAAAAGAATTTATAGAAATTCAGAGATTGTTTTGGCGTCTTTTGTGATACCATCCTACAAAAGTGTATAGATCAATTGCCATTCATTGAAATAATGGCTTTTGGGGATAAAAAACTTAATAATCCCGCAATAAAAATTGCAAATCCACTACTAACATAAAATATAAAATTCAAATTATACAAATCGAAATTGGATTGAGTACATTTGCTGCTTTTACAAAAATTAAATTCTTTTCTTCTGAGAAATTGTAGAAATAGTTTGCAGCTTATTCAAATTTGACTTGCGGCTTTAAATTACTTGAAATTATATTACATTACTTTTTCTCATAATTTGAAGTAGTTCTCAGTTGAGTTCTTACTAATTCGTTTTACAATTGTTCTTTCACATTCATAGCTTTAGCTGTTATTTTAATGCTAAGAATATTTTGATAGTCAGCTGTTTTTTATAAAGTACGTATTGGCTTGCTTAATTTAATAAACTTTTATTTTTACTTCTGTACCTTTCAGTATTTAACGGATTTTATTTTTCAAGTCAAATATGGATTTTTTTTCAACTATTATATTTTTTGAAAACATATTTTAAAGGCTTGGCTACTTGTGTATGACCTGGATAAATA
>JAWQRJ010000505.1:0-20517 GCA_033557515.1 Diorygopyx duplodentatus | reverse complement strand
CTGTAGAGGCTAAAATAGTACAAGTATTGTTTAATTTACCGACCTTGTAGTATTTCTTATAGTTTTTGAGATACAGGGGTACAGGTGTACAGTTTCTTCAAAATGCTACGTAGTTTTTAAGTTCTCTTACGAAAAGATCCTGTATATTATTGCGTTTTTGAATTCCTTGTCGAATTCATGGTCGGATTTATTAAATATGTATATTTGCCCAAAGTTTCACCATTTAGGGGTTGAGGGCTGAGAATGATGACTTTTTTTGCAAAAGATGACGTTGGCTTTACGTAGAAGTCAGTTTATCGAGCCCAGCCATCTTAAAATTCATTTACAGAAAATATAATAATGTATATATGAAAATATATACATTGTTGTTTGTAAATAATAAAGTTATTTTCGTATACATGGGTATACAGTGCTGTCGAAAATTAATGCATAAATTCTATAAACATTTTCTAAATTTTTCTTTCAAAATTCGCAGAGACATGTCGACAGGTTCTATTCAAATCGCACTTTTTATGAGTTTTTTTTAAATTATTTGGACCATTTTCGTAACAACGGTGACGTCATCAATATTTCCGTAATAAAAAAATGGGGTTGCCATTTAGCAACCCCATTTTTTTATTGCGGATTTTGAAAGAAGTATATTTTCTACATGAAAGCATGCGAAATCCAAAGTAGGTTGCATAAGATACTTTTTGAGAAAAACTGCATGGAAATTTATTAAGTTAAAGATAACAAACTGCACTAAATCAAATGCGGCAGATTGTGGGTTTTCAAATGTTTTTCGCGTTCTGTCATGTGCTTTTCATAAGTAAGGAAAGTGATACTCATATCAAAAAAATGGTTAAGTTGATCGGGAAAACATTAAAATATTGTGCATGATTGGTTATGGATTTAGGATAAGCATACAGCAAAAGGCAGCCCAACTGGTTAATCAGACTCATCATGGTGGTCCGCCGATTTTACAAATTGTAGTCAGTAGGATAGAAGCAAACTTTAGAGAATTTCGGCACGTTCGAGATCTACCTAAATTAGGTCGCCCTTCTGAAAGCGGAAAGGTTTAATGTTTAGTTGTCTCTGCAAGATAATCCGCACGTTGGTCAGAAGTCAAACATGGTCATATCTGCAGTCCAGAAAATACTCCGGAAGCAAAAAGAAGAATGGATTGGAGGAGAATGGCAGGCTGGATTGAATGGCATGCCAGGTCACCAGACCTAACCCATTTAGACTTCTTTTTATGGGGGTACCTCAAATGTTAGGTATACCCTAACGGATGTACTAATCTGGATGATTTAAAGGACAGAGTCCGAATGGAAGTGCTGTTTATAACACCGGAAGTAATTGATAATGTGCAAAGAGAATTTGTTTCCCGTCTTGGATAGTGTCAAGTAGCAAATGAAGCTCATTTTGAAAATTTGATTTAGTACATTTAGTTATTTTTAATTTAATAAATGTCTGCACTTTTTCTCAAAAAGTTTCTTATGCAACCTACCTTTGACGTCGCATGCTTGTGAAAATTTTTCACAAGCATTACGACACTGCACTTTTCTTTTTGATGTGAAAAAAATTGTTCTTTCAAAATTTGCGATAAAAAGATTGGGTTGCCCTAAAAAAATATTGATGACGTTACCAGTGTTAGGAAAAATTGGCATTTGAATAGAATCTGTGGACATGTCCCTGCAAATTTTAACACAAAATTTTATGACAATTTTATTAAATCTATGCATTACATTTCGAAAGCACTGTATATGAAAATAATTCTGCTTGGGTGCATTAGTGAATTATATTGAAGATATAGGAAAAGAGCTACTTATTATTGTTGTGGAATTAATATTATATACTGTAAGCAGACTTATGTGGAAAACTGCGTGTAAATTTTTTGTAACTTCAACATCTACGTTAATGTAATAAATACTACAAAACATCTGATCAAGGTGCTGAGTAAAATTTACCGAGTCTAAACTATCAAATAATTTATTATTTTTAAATCCGCGATGAAGTAAACACCACATTGCATAGAATATTGGTACTGTCGCGAGGGAAAAATAGTCCAACCTTATAATAAATGCATGCTTACAAAGTTACAACCCTCTGAAATTTTCTAAAAAAAAAAACACTTTTGGTAAAAAATTGAAACGATGTATCATATTTATTTCAAATTCTGCGTGCACTTATTGCTGTAAATGGGTGATATTTTTAAGTTCTCCACGTTCACCCTCTATACTTTTTACACCACCAATACTACAATTACTTGCACACATTCGTTTTGCAGACCATTATATTATAAAACTTTTTATATTTTGTTTTTTATTTTTTTATATTTTGTCTGTTACAAAATATTGATATTACGAAAGGTTTGTTCAGAAAAAAAAATTGTATTGATACCGAGGTCAGCATATTTATTGAAAATACAACGTTTATGTATAGGTGGATCTGCTCAGAAACCTAATACTATGCTGATTTCAGCACCATTTCCAACAATTCCGGATTTCCCCTCTCCTAACCTTGAATAAAATTTATCATTATTACCTAAAAAGATCACCCATTTATAGCAATAACTGCATGGCAAGTTTGAAACAAATGTTGACTTATTTCAATTTTTTATAAGCAAGGATGTGATTTTTTTTGAACATTTCAGAGGGTTCTAACTTTTTAGGGGTGCACTTGTGGATACAGATAAATTTGCTTAAATCGACGTATTCTCAAGCTGTTGTTAAAGGTTGTATGTCGAGTTCAGGGACACCTGCATATAATCTGTAGACTAGAGAGCAGCATACAGTAGACAGTTACATCATTAAGAACGCATTATTATTATTGTTGCGAGAATGTATATAAGAAAGGTATATATACTATATGTAATACTAGTATAAAAGGAATACAAAAAGCATTTTCCAATTTTGATAATAAGTTGAATAATAAATAAATAATATCCTATGCAGCATAAAATTATTATCGAATGTTTGTATTGGGCGCTACGTGCAGTTTTCTAAGTATGTATATTACTTCGCATATTTTATATACTGGTCGTGGTCGAAACGTACATAAAGCAATATGTAGTTTGTATTGTGCACTTTGTTGCATATTATTCACTTTAACATTATCTTTTTTCTATACGCAAAAGAAAATGGTCATTAACATTTTGAATGTTCTTATTCTCGAAATTAACTCTCTTAAATTTTTCGGGCCATTCTGTTATTCTGCATAAAGCTACACATATTTAAACGTTACGATTTACTACAGCAAATTTGACGCCAACGAAACTAGAAGCTGTCTAATCGATTGTGTTCAATACGTCAGATTTTGTTCAATCTGTTGAATTGAACAAAAGAATCAGAAACAGATTCACCCATTCCAAAGGTACAAAGGAAATAGTAGGTGGCTGGAGCTGGAACAGAGTCTGCAGAATGAAAATGCACTGTAGCCAACTAATCGGTTCATGTTTTTGAACGTTTTAAAATGTATGCATAGTGCTGTAAGCAGAAAAGTGTGAATTTAGAAAAACAATAACACCCTGATAAAAGCTTATTTATTTTACGGTTATCAGTAATTGAATTCAATCTTCTCTCCTCGCTCTTTTATTCATTAGAAATTCAAAATCAAATTTAAAGTTTCTACCGACATATTTATTCTAATATGTCGGAAGGAAGGTTGAAGACAATACCACCAAACATTCCATGGATTATAGCTCTATGATAAGACACTCTGAGATCCATGACTAAATAAATTATCTCTCCGAGCACCCTACACGGTCGCACGTAATAAATTATATGCAGCTGCATTAATGAAGGAGACTTCACAACTAGATTCACATCTGAAAGGTAGTTGGCAACGGCCACGCTTATAAATTCTATCTTAGTTGTTCTTTAATACACTAAAACGCCTCTTGGACAGTTTAGTACTTGCGTGTGATGTGCCTGATATGTTTTCATATTTATGTTGGCCCTGAGCTAGTTATGGCGTTCTTACTAAAGCGCAACGCCGTGAATTAATGCCCAACTGCAGTGTGTTGTCCGAAATGGAACGGCAGATGAATTCGGATTTACTAATGGAACCCTGTTTCCCGCAATTATTGCAAATCGATTAACTCAATTCACGATGTTCACGACACGTATGCCATTTTGAATTACCCATTTCAGTTTAGTGATTCGGTTTTTTGCCGCTCTCTGTTATTCGCAAATGTATTGCATGCATGTATACGCGATTTCAAATTACATGATGCACTTACACAGGACCGACCATAAAACTGTAATTTGTCTGTTAACGTGCACTAGTTGTCACTTTCGTGAAAGCGCACAATGGAGTTTTGTTTTTGGTTTATTCTTTAAAGTTAGATATAAATTGTATGTAAAATAAAACATACCGACAGGAGAAGTTTTAATAATTTAATTAAATACAGGGAAAATTACATCGTAACTACTTATGAACATTAACTAGAAATGATTACAATTTGGTCAAATTAATACCAGATCCCGGTATATATTGCTACTTTTATTTCGAAACTTTTAATTTGCGTATCCTGCTCAATATTTACCAAGAATTGCTGCTGATTTGTTGAACTTTCAGAAAAGTACAACAATATTAGATAATTTCCAAATGCATGCATTCTAATTAACTTTTTCAAACATTTGGTGCACATTTTCAGCACGAAACTAAATATAACAATGATCGGTGTCAATCCATGAATGTTTCAAGACGTAGCAAAAAAATCTCGTGCTGCCTTACTTTTGTATTGGATATTACGAACTAAAAACTTGCTCTTCTGTTATCTAAATACATAAAAATGTGACAAATTTATCAAAACTTCATTTTCTGATTTTGGCCAATTATTTAAAGCAGAGTAGCAAAACATTCTGGTTATAATATGTTCACTTATTTTCAATGCACCGTACTTCATTATGACCGAACACGATCTCGTAGGTTGCTCGTGATTTTTTTCGGAAAAACCTAAGAAATCGCATTTCAAACTTGACAAAAACTGATTCTAAAAAATCTTGTTTGCATTTTATTTGTTTTACGGCAATGATAATTGTGATCACCTCAAGATCGTTCCTCCAAAATTTGATCCTTATGGTGGCAAGGATAACAAATTATCCTTGAACAAACATGAACACTTAACCTCCTGAGGAGACGGTATAGAGCATTTTTCGAGAAGGAGACCAGTTAAATCTTCCATTTTATAAATACTCAGTTTTTAGCGGTTATCTCCGTCATAAGTCATGATTGTAGTGAATTTGTTTTATAGGAATAACGATTATAATCACACCCAGATGATTTATGAATTTATTCAAAATTTTATCATCATTGTTTCAAGGATAACAAAGTTAATTATCCTTGAACTAATAGAGATGAAAATGGAAATTGGACATCCTGAGGAGATGAGAAAGAGCCTTCCTCGAGATGGAGCCCTTTTTTGCTTCCGTTATTGAAACAGCCGGTTAAGTGAGAGAAAGTCGTTTGAGTGATATTTAAGGAATTGTATTTAAGGAATACAAAGTGTGAAGTTTGATATATGTTTTCTTAAAATTTTATGAATTTTTAAAACTTGAAAACTTTGGAATTTTTGCAACTTTGATGCTCAATATCTCTGATGGTAAAAATCTATTTTTTACACCTATGTATACTCAAATACATCACTTCAGAACTTACCCCTGGTAAATCTCTTTGCTCTAAGTGCTATTCAAAAATGTTTGTTCCAAAGAAAGTTGACATAGTTGAAAACATAGGTAATTTTAGCATATTTTTTTGCAAGAAAGTTAAATATCTCCTAAGATAGAATACACAATATAAAGACTAGACTCTGCTTGTTCTGTTTTGGGGATTTCATGAGCTTCTAAGGTAAGGAAATTAAGTAGTGACAAAAGACAGAATGCTATTCAATCAAAAGTGCGTGATGCAGTAAGAAAAATACATAGAAATGTGTTACAATAAATCAGCTTCCCGATAGTCTAGAATAGTGCATAAACTCAGAATATCTGGAACGTACTGAAAAACTAAAACAAAAGTGTTCCATTTCAACTAAAGAAGAAAAAGTTAAAATCCTTTAGCCTTTTACCCAATTCATGACAGAGATAGATAATTATAATTACTTACAAATTAACTAAATTAACTAAACGGTTAGGAAAAGAACAAGGTTGCCACAAGTAGGTAAGTAGCCACAAGTAGGTAAGAAAAAAGGCATGAAAATCAGTAATGACACAAGAAAAAAATAACACAGTTTTATGAAAATGATGAGAATAGCAGAATTTCTCCTGGGAAAAGAAGACTGCACCAATGTTATACTAAACGGTGAAACCGTGATAAAGCAAAAAAAAGATTAGTACTCACAAATCCTTCACCCAGAATGCAAATTTTTTAGCTCAAAGTTCTGTGAATTACGGCCCAAATGGTACATTTTGGCTGGAGCAGCAGGCGCTCATTTAGTTTCTATTTGTTTGTACCATCAAATTGTAAAACTAATGACAGACAGTGCAAAACTTAATGCCAGATTCAAAGAATTGCTTGAATTATTGGTGTGTGACATTAACAACTATGGATGTACGATACATTTTCGTGATGACTGTCCAGGTAAAGAAGCTTTACTACATATGCTTAAAGAGTGCGGTGATGAGAAAACGGCTAACAACATTGAATACAAGCAGTGGCCTATTCTCTCCAGGTCGAAAAAGTGTTGCATTTCTCAGATGGATGTGATAGTCAGTATAAACACTGACTATCACAGTATAAACACAAACATATTGCAAACGTGTGCAATCACAAGAATGACTTTGGACTGGATACTGAATGGCATTTCTTCGCATCTTGTCACGGGAAAAATGCATCCGATGTGAGGCACAACAAAACGAGAAGTAACTAGAGCAAGCTTGGAACTAACAGTTACAAATCAAATCCTGCACATTGATCAAATGTATAAATTTTGTAAGGGAAATATCAAAGGTATAACTTACTTCCTGTTGGAAAAGGAAGAAGTGTATGTCACATTGGAAATCTTAGCGAGAGATTTGAACGCTGCCAAAGAATTGTAGGGACTCAAAGATTTCATAAGGTACATGGAGTTTCAAGAAATACCATCCGGTGTTATCTTACATCAGAATCAAAAACATATGAAGATCATATTGTCAACAAGATTGTACCTTTAAGTGGAAAAGGATAAGGATAAAGTTGCATGCATTTGTGACGCACAGTGGTGGCTTGAAGAAATTGAACAAATCAGTTTTCAAAACAATGATGTCTTTGTTCATTTTTATCAACCAGCAGGCCCTAGAGTTAATTTTTTCGTCCTACTTCAAAAAGTCTGCGAATTACAGAGTTTGGGTACCCTTTAAGAATGTTTTAAGGAAAATCAGCGTTCTGAAACATACTAATGTGTGAGGTAAATCATATGTTATCTGAAAACATTATCTGAAGAACTACCCCTCTTGTACAGCATTTAAACTACTTTTGATATCCAATACCTGTGATTTGTAATGGTTCATTTCGTTGTAACGAAAGTTGTAGTTTACGATATTCGTGTGCTAGTTTTTGTTACAATCATTTTTACATTTTGGGAAAAGTGCGTTCAGTACAGAGTGGAGTGTTTTTCGGGATTTAGCACAGCGTTGAGGCTTTTCGGCTAATTAACTGATTATTGCATATTGGTCATTTGGAAACCTGTTATTCTCGCCCAGGCGGAATTGTAGCTGAAGGCGGACATTCTCACTCAGAAACACGAGTGTACTTACTTTAATTTTGAGCCCGACCATCTGGGTGAGTTAAAAAGAAATTGAGTTAAACAGTCAAGATATTTCAAGAGTTTATTCTTACGAGTAAATTACATTCGAGTTATGTAGGTTCTACGTATCAGTTTAACTACGTTTGTAGCAGTTTGTCAACCACGTTGTGTGTAATAAAATTTACAATAATTTTAATAATTTATAAAATAATGAAAAATATTTCTTTAACGAGGACAAGCAACCAAAAAATCACCATCGGAATTTTCCAATCATTTATTCGGCGTTACTGATAATATAGTTTTCAGTATGTTTAAATTTGCATTAAAACATATTTTTATATTTCACTTTTAAAAGCACATTTGAAAAATTCAAATGATGTGATATGTCAGAAGATTCCCTTTTTGCAATAGAAAGTTTTCAATTTAATTCTGCCCACAGCGCCATCTAGGAAAATTTATCGTTCAGTTTAACGTTCGAAACCAGTGAAGGGCGGGCTACGCTGGCCATTGTGAATCGAACTTGCTAATTCCAGTTCACCTCTATAAAGTTTTCTTTCCGAATAAAACTGAAACTTGCAGGCTGTTGGGAAGATTGATGAAATATTACTGCCAGCGCAGTTTATTACCAATGCATTAAATTTTAAACTTCAATTCCAAAACTTCCTAGACCGAATGTGTTGATCGGCCATACGGTGTATGACGGGCAATAATAACCATTTACACCTTTGGCGCCTACTTCAAGTCTTCAATGCGAACAATATGCAGTAATGTATAATGCCATATAATACGAACAGTATGCCACATAGTTAGTTATAAGCGGCTGAAACATGTTTGCATCATTTGTTCACAAAACCCTATCTACTCTCCTATCGAAGTTGTCTTCAATTAGCTTATTAGTTGGCTTTGCCTTATATGGATGCAGTTTATTCTCTCTTAATACTTTGTCAGTCGAGAAATCTAGCACTATTTTGCTAAGTAACTTATCGAGTTGAAGTGTACGTGCTTTTATGGTAACGTATCCTTACAAGTTTTTTTGACGACTTTATTAGGACGATTAAAATATTCTTCATAGTTGTATTTTATAGGTTTCTGATGTACACCTCGATGTCTGCAGTTTATAGTTATCGCGTAGTTATAAAACCTTTAACAAGATATCGGAACAATGTTGCCCCATTACATTTTTGGAGCTGGGGGTCAAAAAGGTGTAATAAAAAGGGGGAATCGTCTTTCCACCGAGACGGTCTTATCTCGGCCTTATAGCCGTGACTGGAGCTGACACATCAATCACTATAACCGAAGGGTAACAAAGAGCAGTTTCTAATCAGGTTGGCGGAACATAAAATGGGACTAAATGGAGCTGGAAGGGAAAATAATTGGAGCCCGCGGCTTTATAACCCATTGTTTATACAACGTGCACGTTACCTACCGTATTGTGGTGAGAATCCTTCGCAGTGTATTACTTCTTATCATTTGTACTTTGTCTGATGGAATTTTTTGTACCTTCTGCAAGGAAGGTAGGTTTCCTGTTTTTTATTTTTTTCAGAAAAGTTGAAAGGAATAATTGGTATATATTTTATTCAATATATTTTCCTTGCAAATACATTTAATAATTCTTCAATACAATGCACGTAATGTAATGTATCATAATTTATGGGAGCGTAAACCATTTTAAAGCTGCGTTTTCACCTTCAGGGGGGCGGTGTACCCTCATGCGACTTTAGGCACGATAATATTTATAAGTATAGAGAAAATGTGAGATTTCAACGTCAATGTAGCATTCATCTTTCTGAGACACAGGCAGAACTCCAAAAACTATAAGAGCAGATTAGCTAGAGTAAAGCGTTATAAATTATGATCACAATTTTCAAAAAAATGTACACTTTTATGTTATAATCGAAAAAACTATGTGGAAATGAGCAGGTAAACAGCATTAATATTTACAACAGGTAACATTATTACCATTATCACCTACCTGATATTCCTATTGCAAACTTATCAAGGTCGAATATCCATGACCGCCTATTCCAAAACTTTTTGTTTTATTCAATATTTTTCTTATGGAACCAGAGGAAAAATTTCTCTATAAGATAGGTTAAAACATAATGTATAATTCCATTTAAAATAACAAAGTTGGTATAATTTCCGAAAGAACCGGAAGTGGATTTGTTCATTTTTTAAATCCATTTTATATCTTTTATTGTCCTGATTAAGTTTTGTTAAAGTGTTTTTCTTGTATCCCCCCAAATATGTGATACATTCGCTTTAGCTGTTATTACAACACTTTATCTGCTACTGCTGCAATTTTTGTTGCGTGCAATAAAGTTTTAACCTTAAACGGGGATATTTCGATTCCCCAGATCATTATATTTGTAATCTTTTATATTAGTTTCGTATAGGTATTTTTTGTGTAATTTATAATAAGCAATCAATTGAAAATGCAAAAACATTAACATTGTGTTATCCGATATATCAGCAACCGCACCCAGAATCGAAACACATTATTTGGAATAAATAATATAACGTTACGCCAATCAAGTTTATTTTATTACGCGAATTGTTTGCAGAGGGACTGTTACGTACAAATTGACGTTCCGATATTTCATCCCACAATAAAATTAGCCTAGGCCCTATTTTACGGTTCACAATGTTTATGTTCCGCCGTCAATTTCATTAAGCTGTCCCGCCTGGCTGGAACCGAACACACAAAATTGTACAATTGAATGTATTGCGCCAATTGTTAAAAAAATCAACGATTTATTTACAAATGTACTTTTTTTTAAATTTACTTTTTTGTCGGTCGATTTCCCAGAAATTACTCCAGAAAAAATTGCGTGGTCAACAGTGTACCAGAAATTCTTCGAAATTGACCGTATTTTTGTTGTTATAAAACCAAAACTAATAAGTACAATATTTCGAAATGGCTTTCGCTGCGTGAAAGCCCAATGCTAGCACCATATAAAACAGAGCTTTCGTCGCTCGAATTTTCATGTGGTTACATATCAGTTACGCCAATTATCTAACATATTGGTAAACATCTTGTCTTTCTAAGACTTTATAAATTTGATTGGAAAAAGAAGAGAAGCTCTTGCTAGTTTTGTTCGAATATATTGTAGTGCGTTCCACATAAGAATTGACTGTTTTTATTGCTTATTTTTATTTATTGTTAAGGTTTTGACGTTTCTTTTAGGGCTGTAAATCCACAAAATTATATTTCATTCAAAACACAGACACGTAACATAACCGTCTGGCATCGCCCATTCGAACATATTGTATACTATCCCCTACTTTAAGGTCATAAATCGGGAATAACGTAAAGGATATCGTTTATTTAAAAATAATTTTTTTGCAAAGATCAGACAGGTACATTACTAATACTGCAAATCCTAATCTGTATGTCAAGCTTTATAACTGGGCAACTTTTCACAGGGAGTCTAAACAAAACAAAAGCAAACTTAATCTCCCTTGATTCTCATAACTCTAATTGAGGACGACTAATGCAAAAATTTAAGCCATTCCTGCCCAGTTCCCATTTTAAAACCCCCGAAGAAAGACGATCACACTTTCGTACTACTTTAGAATAAGTTTCACAAATTTTTTGCTTCTTTTCAACTTAATTCAATAGTATTTTCTTCTTTTATGGATTAGCCTATATACCGGGTGTAAAATATAAGGTGTTACAAGCTGATATCTCATAAACAATGCATTGTTGAGAAAAATTGTTCCCACAAGAATTATTTGGTTTTATGGGGGAAATGACAAACCATTGGTTGTTTTTTTATTTAGTGGGAAGTCATTTCAGGGTCAACTTTGTTTATTTAAATATGAACATATAGTTTTAATAATTACACCACATTGCACGCAAAACTGTAAATAACTTTTGTCTCAAATATTTTCGTCTCCATCTTCAATTTTCCGAGATCGTAGGGGGGTTTCTATGAGTAACATGGTAGAAATCCTATCCGTTCATGTTTAAGCAGTGAACGAACTGCAGTGAAGTTGACAGGTATTAAAACTAGTGCGTACAATGAATAAATTTGAAGAAACATTTCACTTGTTCTTCATTTTGGGTGAATGTCGTGGTAATTACCAACAGGCTGCAGAAATATTTAATGAGTGTTATCCAAATCAGCCACGGAAGTCACCTATGGAATTTCTTCATGAAGAACTGATTTCATGAAGAAAATTCTATGAATGTTATGGCGTATGTCGATTACATCCCCATATAAGCTCGAGAAATTTCGAGACAAAGTGGCATGAGTGTAGATTCTGTAATAAATATTTTACATAAATTCAAACTGCATCCCTATCATATGTCAATAGATGAAGACTTTCGCGGAAATGACACTTAAATCGTGTTAACTTTTGTAATTGGATCCTGCGAATAATTTGAAGTTTTCGGACGAAGCTACATTTACGAACACAAGTCAATTTAATAGGCATAATATGCACTATTTATCTGAAGTGCATTATTTTAGGTTATTAGTATTGCTAACCATCGCGTGAAAATTTGATAACGAAAACATTAAAACTATATTTTACTTAGTTTTTGTTTTATAACAACCCAAATATGGTGAATTTCGAAGAATTGTAGTAATTATTACTGGAAATCGACAGACTAACTCACTTTTTTATGCGGAAAAGAACAAGCTTTGTCGTGGTGGAAGCAGATTTTACAATGTCTTTAATTTTAAGAAAGTTATTGCGAAAAAACCTCTCGAGAAACAATGTATAAATTTTATTGCTGGGAGTTTTATAGATATCGTAACGCCGCTATATATTCTGCATAGTAACTTTGTCTATTACGATAAATGTTTACGTTAATTAATCCGTTGGAACTCTTGTGATGGTTTTCACCGGAATCGAACATTGGTCAGGAGTTTACAAAAAGTACACCGCTCTGTGTAACATCACGAATGCATCCGAGAGTTGCTTTATACGCCGCTTTGATTGAATTAATACAATTATTTGATGGATAAACAACGACTTGCAATAGGTCAAAAACAATCTGTGACGCAAGCAATCTCCATATTGTGTTGTATTGGTAGCTTTTAAACAACAAAGGGATTTAAAAGGTCAATAAATGCACTTTGAAGCAGGAAAAATTAATAGTTGATTCTTAAAATATAAAACAAACAAATTCGTTATATTATATTGTAAAATATTTACACTGCTTTGTTTCCAAGTATTCCTCCAGTTTTTGGAAGAAACGCACCTTGCTGTTTACGTTTCGCTTATCATTGCAGAATGCATGTCTACTGACAAGTTCATGCTACTGTATTTAAGGAAACCTGAAACACTTCCTTATTGAGATACAGCTTCTTTTGTTTACTCAATTTGCAAATTACAGTATAAACAAAACAATAAATAATGAAATCTTCTAAATTAAAAACAACAAAGCAATTAAATTAAGTGTTCGCAATATCTTCGGCCACCTATAATGCACGATTCATAGCGTCTTCTCATCGAGTTCCGTACACGTTCCAATATTCCTCGAGTGCTCCTAATGATATGGAAACTCTGCTTATTACGTTCCCGTAATCCAATGAGGACCATTTGGATGGCCCGCATCTAACGGGCCATCTAACGGGAGAAATGAGGGACCAATTAAGTAACCCCCAATGATACCAGCAATTGCAGGAAAATTGTTGTTGATGTGGATTGTCGGTCTTGACAAATCGCTCGTGGATTGTCTTCTGCCCACTGGTGGCTCTTATGAAAATTCATAATGGCTGTTTTTAGTAAACTGCGCCTCATCAAAAGCACTCTACATTGAAATTCAGGAACTAGACACTGTTGGATATGGTATGGATACAATAATTGCTCTCGTAGCTCTCTTCGTACTGTTGCATTGAACTCTTGTAATTCTGTAGCTATTATTATTAGTGCTTGTTTCTGGACTTTTGTTTCAACTACCTCTAGAATTTGTTCCTCTGAATCAGTAGTTCTAACTGTTTTTGAAGACTCCAAACTAGCTAGTAGTTTGGTAAAGCTCCCTATCTCGCGCAATCGGCGGTGAATGGAAGTGAAGGTTTTCCCATTAGCTCTCCCACATGTGTAAATAAAATGAATATCTGCTATTTCAATGTTCATGTTCGTTTGGTTTGCAAGATTCTTAGTGTGTGCATGTAAATTAAATGGAGTATTTAATACAAATTAAATTAAATTCACTGACAGTACGGAAATAGTTATTTGATAATCACACAAAAACCAGTTAAATAAATGAAATACTTCGAAATACAGCCTTCGCTGGTATTCATTTAAACCAAAAAACAAAACAAGCTCTATCTCAATAAGGAAGCATTTTAGAACACATGTTCATATGAACTTCTTTTATCAGGAGTACCTATAGAATACGTCTGCAGAGTTTGGGAACATCTCATAGAAACATTCTGTATGTGTAGAGAGCATGGTACAGAAAATGCCCACTATGTGAACTTGCTGGTAAAGTATTCGCATTAGGAGCATGGCTAGGAACCAATCATGGCTTACTTTTCTACGTATCCCTGCATTTAAACTCATTCCAAGAAAAGTGCAACAACGAACAACCCAACACAAAAAAAAAGCTGAAGCAAGTGGTGCGATCCAGATTCTCGCCAAAATATTATTATTATTATTACTACTAATTTTGCACACTGTGCATTAAAGCATTAATGCATTAAAGTTTCGCTTTCAATTGACTTTTGAATAAAATGATAGATTTCAAATCCAAATTTGGTCAAATATCACTAAAATATTTATAAATTATACTGTATTATAATGAATATAAGCAGCCCTCCAATTTAAGCTGCAGTACGGTTGTAAGATTGGAAAAAAATAATACATAGTAGCCTTTACCGAATTTAAACCGCACCCTAATTTTACGTCTTAAAAATTTAAATAAAATGTGTTACTTAAATGAAGTAATTCTGCCCACCGTATTGTTCAAAGTAACGTTACAATTTAAGGTTTCAATGAAATTTCTTATTTCGTCTTCTTGAATGGTTTCATATGTATTCTCAGTTCTCTCGTGAAGAATCCGAATTGTTAAATTTGAACTTGAGCGAATTTAAATCCGGGGATCTGGCAGATCACTGGACCTCGTTCTAATCCATGAATTCGGAAACGTTTGAACTCAACTGTCTGACTGTTCATAGCTGATTTATATATTATTAAGCGGATAACGTAAGTAAAGACTGTCTAGCATTTTACTAGTAAAGTTTTCATTTTTCGAATTAATTGTTTACTTCTTGGATTTCCGACGATCGGCGCCTCAGTGAAGAAACTTTCTGTTGACGTTTCGCCGTTCATTGCAAACGGCACCTTGAGAACTGCGTGAGAGAATTCAATACGACTAAGTTTCATTTTAAGACAATATGAACAGAAAATTATGAAAACTGCAAAAGAAATGCTGTACCAGTTACAGGAAAAGTGTTTCTGTACATTCACAATGTGAATATACAAATAGAAAATTTAATATATTAATAATATTTAGTAAATTAATTGCTTAGCCAATTGCTTTATGAAACGAAGCAAAAATATACCAGTGCTTTAAGACAATACGACTTAAGTTGGTCACGAGCTAAGAATAATTAATAACAGTTAGTGTTGCCACGGAAGGCTCATCAATTCAGCTGCTAATCGTACGTGCATCTTTTGAAACCCGTTGGGTTTCAAATGAATGTCAGTCAGATGTGGTACGGCTCTAAACAGCTACGTTTCATCCCAATGGTATGCATCATGTACGTGCTGTAAAAAACAAAACACAATTATTAACTTCATTTTTCTTCATGTTTGTAAAACAGTGTTTTTTATATCTGGAACCTGTCTGGTAATTTTCGTTGTAAAAGATTGATCTTAGGTTAGGAGTAAAACAACTGAATTTATCACTGTACATGAAATCGCTTAGACAGGCAGCATGTTCACAAATAATACGTTGAGAGCGACTATCGCGACTATTATGGCTAGCGGCGAAGTAGTCGAAATGGTACTGCTAACGCCATCTCTAGCCGATAATTTTTTTAGTGTAACTATCACGTGAGTTCAAAGTTGAGAAAAAGCAAAGTTAACATTTTCGAGCTGCAGTTTTCAGCACAAAATTGGCACAAATGTAGCACAAAACAAAGCTGCATAAGTAATCAAAATAATATAAAATTCCAGAAGTGCGGGGCTAACTTCCCACGCGTGGAAAAAAGATGGATTTTATGATGTGAGGACGTAGGATTCAATTCATACGATCAGTAACATCTTGAATGTAGAATAGGAAGGCTACGGATTTGGTTTCCTGGGTAGGATTATGTATTGGGATGAGACTTACGTTTTGCAAACGGGTTATGTTTTCTTGATATTTTGGAGAGGATAGTTACGAGTTAGGGCTTTGGTGAGGTGATGGAGCTCATTTTTCAATGAGGTAGGATCGGAAATAAGGAATGCTCGCTGGACAAGCGTGTGGAGGATTGCTTACCTTTGAGCTGAGTGTTGACGGGAGTGGAAGCTTAAGCACTGGTCCGCGTGAGTGGGTTTTCGGTGTGACCTATTTTACCAGTGAGTAAACACTTTACTAGGTCATCGAGGGAGGGTAAACCGGAGAGGCGGCAAACCGGATGTTTCGGTGTTAGTAGTTTAGGAAAGTAATTAAATTGTTCAAGGAGTCACTTAGGTTTTTGATTTAGGACCTAAGTGCTTGCTGTTCGAACGCTTCCATAAAAACGTTAGCAACGGCAAAGAAAATAGAGGAAAGGCAGCTCCAGATACTTGTTCATAAAACTTGCCATATAATTGGAAGCAGATAGAGGTGAGGTTGGCAAGTTCCTGTAGGGTTTGTTGGACTTTGGTGACCAGAGACTCGACGTCAAAACTGACAAGTTGATTGATCACTGTCATCCAGTGTAAGGAAATCTAGGCGTTGGACAAAATGTTGGGAATTAACGACAAAGGCATTTGGGGAGTTTGTAAGAGGGGGAATATAGGATACTAACAATAGCTCTAAGTGAGATATTAGGTTTGTGGATTTTAGAAAGACCATAAGTCTAAGGTATTTGGAATTGTGAAGAATTTGGAATTTGCGCTATTAAGGAAAGGGAGAATTATTTGATTGGGCATGTGATGAGTTCATTGTGGGATATGGGGTAACGTGGGAGCTGTCTGTAGGATGCACCCTGGAGCAAGGAATTGATTTTCCTTGACAGTCAAGAGAATATACAGAACATAACTTCCCTTGGAAGCAATTATAAAATCACATCATATTTGATCATCTTATATGATCAATTTCCTTTGAGTATTTTATTAACATCTCTTCCCGATAAATTATATTTGCTCGCTATTCTAGAATGTTACTATCACTGTTTTCTTCGTTCATACGGTATCCCAGGTTTGTTAAATGAATTATATTGGAATGGTGTTTAACATAGACGTCGAAAAGATTTTATTTGGTTTTGGTCTATCAGAGTATTAGTCAACAGCAAAATAATTTGATACGTCTTGTCATGTTAAGTTTTTTCACGATATCCTGTGCTTTTATGTTTTGTTGTTGTTGAAATAGTGATCAAAGTATGAGAACCATAAAATTGAACAAACAGTTGGAAATTTTGAGTAAACGTAATTATTTAAAGTTCGAATTTTAATACACTACAATTTTACACAAATTTTCATGACTCTTTCAACTTGTCTAATTCTCAATTTTGTACTCACGATTCTGAAATATATAACTTAAACTAAATGAAGATATACACCATTTAACAGGAACGTTAATGAATTTCTGTCAGTCATGACTTGAAGGTAAATCCCAACAAATGGGCGTTGTTGCTTTTGTCAGGCGCGTGGCACATGATGATTATACTCGCAGTTCCAATGGCCATCACGATGGCAGACAGGTATTTCACACATAATTGTCGCAATCTATGGCTGTAGATGGATATTGATATTAGATTTGTGCCCGGTTGTAAAGTATTGCTGTCAAGTTAACAAGCCATTAACGACACGTTAGCCAATCATTCAGAATTCAAATTTGAGAACCTCGACTCAGAAATGATAAAAGAACTAGGAGAAGAGAGCAAATATGATTACTGGAAATAATGCAGGAAGTATGGAAAACGAAGAAAATACCAAAGGATAGAGAAGAAATCCTAACACCCCCCTATACACAAAAAAGGGGACGAAACAGACTGGAGAAACTAACAGATAGCACGTTCGTACTGAGGCACATAATGGAAAGAAAGTGATGAAGTACACAATATGTTTATCGACCTAAAAGCTGTTTTGATAGAAAAAAGTATGGGAAATCATGAAGGAACTGGGAGGATTGCCGAGGAGAGTTTAATATTGGTAAGGGTATAAAACAAGGAAACAGCTTAAGTCCGCTACTGTTCATCCTAGTAATGGATAAGATACTAACAAACACAAAAGACACAACAAGAAAGCTATAAACAACAGTAGTCTATGCAAACCTCAAACCGGTACAGTTACAGTCCCCCCTATGTGCGGATGATATCGATAGATAACAATTAGTGAACGAATAGGTGGATGAAAGACAAATGCTACAATAAGAAATGATAAGAAATGAAATAATAAGAAAAGAGCTCAATCAAGAATCCATACTAACAAAGATTAACAAAAGAAAACTAAACTGGCCACCTAAATAGGACGGAATCAACAAGATTGCCGAAGAGAGTCCTGCAAGCTAGAAGATATGGGGAAAGAAAAAATGTCAGATATAGGAAGAAATGTATAGAGCAGATAGTAGAGATGAAATGCAATCTGGCGAGAGATAAAGGAGGGAAGCAGAGACCGGAAATCATGGAAGAATACCGAATACCGGTATAAAGATTTGGCCCGGTATTGTAAGCACTACAAATACTACAAGTAGTTAAAGAAATTTCGTGTTTGAAATCAAATGTACAGGGATAATTTGATTAGAATAATAGTAAAAAAAAATTGACAATTTTTTAATATAAGAAGACAGTGGAAAGAAAACGAATTAACAGAAATTTCCGTGGTATTTCAAGCTTCCCAAAGCCTATGGTTTAAAAGTTGCCACAAAAAAATTCAATTCCATTAAAAAATGTTCAACTTAAAAACTCTCTTTCCTTTTTTTCATGTTTTAATCTTGTTTGGGAATTAACGTATACTTACCTTACTTACTTACTTAAAGTAAAATACCTGAGTACCATTTTTAGCTAATTTAATGGAACTGTGTGTTCGAACATCGACTCAGAAACATAAAAAGTTACGACCTACGACTGTCCGGCTTTGGCAATTTGCGCCGGTATTGTATTTTACTTAAATCGGTCATTTTATTTCCAGCGACCGTGCACAGGACTGGACACAATTCCCCAAGCGAGGTGTTCTTTCCGTCGTGGTCTGCTTATTTCGATTCCGTTTGTTGGTGCAGTGTGCGCTCGTATTTGTAATCAACTCTGTGTTCGAAATGTCATTTGACGACATCCCTTAAAGTCGTAGAAGGACGACTTTTACGGAATGCATCCGTATGATCTCGTTACTGGGAAGTTTCTTTCAGTTCATTCAAACAGAAAGGAGTGAACGGAACTGCATAAACATTCGACATATACATATTCGATATTATACTCGAGTTATATTATGTCTCTCCCCAGTTGCCTATGCACCAATTCACGATATTATATCATATAATATATCATCGTGATATATCATATAATATCACGCATATTATCCACAAGATTATAATATGGCACTTATTAAATTAAGTGCGCACCATTGCTAACTTTGTTATTAATAAAGTTACATAGCAGTTTAAATTAGCAAACTACCACTGCTTTGAACCCTCATTAAGATTGTATACAATTATTACAATTAAGAAACTTCAAAGCTTCCAAACAGGTCCAACATTTATTACACCCCTGAGATTTTCCTGAAATTTTAATGTGAAACTGTGCACCCAAGTCGCCATCACTAACCATAAAATATGAGATTTCCCACGAAATTGATGTTTACATATTTAGACAGAGCACATTTGTTTGTTGCCCTACATAAGAGGCAGCTGAAATTTATCATTGTCAATGTGATTGATGAATCGCCTAGAAAATGTTTATCAATTTCCGCGCGTTCCCGCCAACATCAGTTGACTGTGACATAAATATAACCGACACTGCCGTACCGGAACCAGAATAGATAAGAGAATGCTATTCCGATATTTTATGTATCTCGATGAGCCGGCGAAATTTACGCAAACCAACCGAACTTCACCTTCATCATAAATTTTTATTATGATGTCAGGTTGATCTCAGGGCCAAGTTAAATTGGTGCCTCGTAAATTCTGTTTTATTGGAATGAGAACAGTATACATTACTGCGACCCTATTGCGATGGTTACGGCAGTGAGTAAAACACGCCTGTGGATAAAATTGATGAAACATCGCATAATAAGATCAAATAAAAGATTTCTCTCGACTAAAATAATTTGGGGATCTAAAAAAGCATATTGAAATAAACAACATAATGATAAATTAGGGGTAAAAATGTGAAAAAGAAGATGTTGTGTAAAGAATAGTTTACTCCGTATGTGAGTGTCTTCATTGACTTTTAAAGGGTCTTTCAACAAGAGGTTTCATTTTAAATTAAGAAAAAAACGCAGTATTTTTGGGAAAAGGGGGGTATTTTTCTGTTAATCCAAAGTACAGACTCTGAGGTTAGTAACGGAACACCATATTTTCCATATATCCCCCTCGATTGTTCTTCAGATGGTCATTCTTTTGGTGAAATGTTTCATCACGTTTTCGCATAATTTTCGCGAATAACAGCTCTGATGTTATCTTTGAGCGCTTGAATCGTTGCTGGAGCATTGGTGTAGACCTTATCTTTAAC
>JAWQRJ010000504.1:0-20518 GCA_033557515.1 Diorygopyx duplodentatus | reverse complement strand
TTAATGAATATTGCAGTAACCGAACTTAACTCGTTTAATGAGGTTCTCGGCGAGAATGTTCGCCGAGACTTCTCGCCGTGAGTCTGGAGCCGGCATTAGAGATCAGTACTGGACGAGAACGATCTTGAAATTCCCAATGTCTTTTGATGTCGATGGTACTTAAAAATTCGGCCGGAATTGGATATAGAGTATATAGAATATATTTTATTAAACCTTTTTCTGGTATTGGTGGTTCCAAATTGTTAAACATCTGAACAGGAACGGTTGGAATTCTTCAGTTTGACGTCGGAATTGAGGTAAGGAGAGGTTACGGTGCGGTAAAAATGTATTTTTAACTTTTGATTTATTGTTAAATTTTCAAGAGCTGAGGAACGTTGCTCCTTAGAAGGTTTTGTTTGAACTCTGAGTGAAAAAGTTTTTCTCTATTTTCATATTTGTTGCTATGTTGCCATAGCAGTCGGCAACATTTTGTTTATAACGTTTTTATAACGTTTGTAACTATTAAAAATCAAGACACATTTTTAAAGAGAAATAGGAACAGAGGGTAATAAGGTGGGATTATAAATAAACGTGGAGAAGATAAAAATAATTACTAGCAGTGAGTAAAGTTAAATACCACCATTTCTACACGTTCCAGATTTTGTTCCATACTTGGCTCAAATCATTTCATACAAAAACGAAAGTAAAAAGAGAACTCCAAAGGTTTTTCTAAAGTTTTTTTTCGAAATATTGGAAAATATTTTAGAGTATAAAATATCATGGAAAGTAAAGGGTAAATAGGAAAACGTTCGATACATCTACTGCATCTATAGTAAATACTGTACCAAATACTGCCAGAGTAAGATGAGGTGGATAGTGGTTGGAGTTGATAGATGAAAGAAAATTCGCAGTACGATAATTAGAAGAAACACTAGCGTGGAAGATGTAGTAGAAGCGACAAAACATCTAAAATGGAGTGAAAATGATCAAAGAAAACTACAACTTTCTTTGCACCTGTCCAATGTAAACAAATGAAGAGACGACAATGAAAAAGATTGTAGGGAGATACTGTATCTCATCAGGCTAGTATTGAATGAATCAGAAAATCCCAATACAATGACGTGGAAAATGATGGGCGAGGCTTTTGTCCAGGGTTACGCTTCCATTTGATCGCAGCATCGTCATTTCATTACATTTCCGTGCATTGTAATTTTTTTACTACATATATGATTACTACCACTTTTATGTTTTATCTACCACTTTCAACTTTCTATAGGGCCCCTTTACGCAAACCCGTAAGCAAAATTACGAAAATGCGAGTTATGAATGCTGCCTTTTAAGGGTGCTAGATTCTGCCGAATCAGATTCATCAGAAATCCTGTGAACTTTTCGTTAGCCGGTTCCTATTTTGTCCTGCAATTTTCTTGATTTAACTGTAAATAAAAATCTGTCATCTTAAAAGCAGATCTGCCAAACACTGCCACCAGAAATATCTGCCACCTCCTAAATATCGCTTCTCCATAGTTAACTAAACGAACTTTTGTTAGCACTAAAAGGGGGTCGTGAATATGAATTTTTATTTGTTTATTTCCCACTAAAGCGGATAATTCGTTGTCCGCCATTATGATTTTATAACAGAATTTAAAATGAGACGTCAACGAGTAAATTATATTAATACTTGCTTTTCTGAAATGACCCGCGGATATTTAATAAACCACGACTACAACTCTAAATTAAAGATAATGTGCAACTAAAATATTTTAAAATTAGCTCGACGCCATATTCTATGATATGCAAAGTTTATGCTGAAGTTTTGCCTCGAAAGATCCAAATGGCACCGAAAGTACAAAGATGAAATATTAAACTTTCTTTTGCATTCGATAAAACCGTACGCCACTCACTGGGCAAAAGCAATGGTAGCGGGCAAAACGAATGAGCGGAAAGAATCTGAATTGTGATCATTCATTGGAACGAATGGACTACAAAGAATGCGGAAATTGTAACAGAATTTTTAGCATATTTTTCCAGGTATTTCGATAAAACGGCCGATGGAATGTTCAAATAACGATTTATTTTTAGCGTATGCGTCTTACGCAGTTTGCAGCCTTACGCATATTTAATTGGATTGTGCTATGATCTGTTCAGTGTTTCTTTTTATCATCAACAAGCTTATTTAACACTTTCTTCTTCGTTTCTTATTCGTAGATTATTAACTTTAATTTTCAGCTATAATTTATTCTAACATTCTGCTAATGTTTCCAACTAGCATATAGTATATTCTAAATATATCACCGTAACGCAACTGCTCTACTGGTAAAAAGTTGCCACACGGCAATGCTCCAAGATGGAAGTACACGTCTTCAACAAAATTTGCACTGAAATAGGTTTGTCACTGTTTAATTAAGTACAATGAAAAAAGACAATATGCAGTAATTTAATTTTAATATTTGTTAGTTTGGATGTATGTTTTAAAAAATTACCCCACAAGAATGTATTCCATCATTAAACACAAAATTAGAATTAATTCTATGATTTGATCTTTGTGTTAATCGATGTTACTTCAAATTCAATAACAAATTTTATTATTTATATTAAGAAATGTATGCAAACAGATGGATGCTAAATATCTTTCTATTCCATATTACGAAAACATCTGAAAAATAGTAATAAAACAACTTAAATAAAAAACATACTTAATAAAGCAAATATAAAACAACATTTAGAAATAACACAAGCGTTTTTATAAACACACGATATTATGAAATCTAGTGCATACAAACTAAATTGTTCAATTTTGTAGCTCCGCTATCTTTATAAGACAGACACTTAGAAATTTCGATATTAGATACATAGAATATGTACGTTACTACAAATACAGACATACAGACAAGTTAAACTACGCTAAACACCTAATTGAACACAACCATCACATGACGTCACAGAATAACGAAAAACAAAAATTAGACATTTTAGAAGGTTTTCAAATTTATACACCAAACAGTACCTCTGATGGCAGAACATATTGATCTCATAAAGTCTCCGCTGATGAATGTGCTGGATGAAGATCAAGAGGTCTACCCACATCTTGATGATCTATATTGTTATTTTGATAATGATAGTTCATACTATCGAAACACGTGGAAGGGAATTAGAAAAAAAGTGTATTGTAGGACGTTAATCCTGTTTTATTACAACAAAGATGGGGAATATATTTTAGATTGTGATGAAGACATATAATATGTTCTCGTAGTGTCTTTACTGAGAAAATTTTATCATGCAGAATCTTGTCCGAAAATAATCGAGCAATGAAGAGTATATTGAATGCACTTCCACCTGCACGTCAAACTTGAAAAGAAAGGACACGAAGACAGAAATTTGGAAACGTTTTAGAGCCAAAACCGTAAGAAATGCGGAGGAAACGTACATTGGCAGAAGAAACACCAGGCGAAAAAGTTAAGGATGTACAGACATTCTTGTAGATACCAGTGCAATGATATTGCAACTGTGAACAGACAAACGATATTCAAAGAGTACTGGGATTTGGCCAGTTGAGTGTTGCAGACTGCGTCCATGGCATTCCAACAATAAGTGCATCCATAGCAATGTACGTAGATGACACGATTATTCTTGACAAACGTAATAATCTAGAAGAAGCCATAGAAGTTGTACAAGAAGCAACAAACACCATTGCAAACTGGATTAAAAAATGGATACTGAAAGTGAATACAGAAAAAATGTCAAGCAAAAATATACACGCGGCGCAGAATTAGAACCAACGCCAGATTGAACGTAAATGGAACAAACATATTATGGAATAAAGACCTACAATATTTAGAAGTTCATCTTGACACAGGACTAACATGGAAATATCACATTAGAACTATACCTATCACCTATTTAGAAACCACTAAAAGTTAAAAAAAAGTTGTTTTCGTTATTAATTAGGATTTTGTTAGATTTTGTTGGCAACTAAGGAGTACAAGTGCCGCAAAAAAGTTTTCGATCTTATTGACTAGTGTACTTTTGATTAGTTAATTTGACAGCAAAGCTTTGTGAAACCGTAAATTAGTATGTAACGAAATTGATCAATCATATAAAGTTTAAAGACTTATAACTTTATTAGAGCTACTCTACGAAGCTGTACAAGCATACCGAGCCCAGTAAATGAATACAACTAAGACTACAAGGAAAACCGATCAAAAGTTTCGTTGGAATACGTCGGGCTGGTCTACGTCGAATGCTTTTAGTTCTTTTGTTTTACGCTATGCTATATCGATTTTGTTCCCACGTAGTTCAAATATTCCATCCCGCATTCCCTTTTACGACGATCTTAGAAACCGAACTTCCAGGATGTTAGTTGTGACGAATTCGTAATCAGGCATTAACTTTTAACGTAGTCAGAGGGAACAACGTTTATCCTGCAGGTCGTAAAAACGATTTTGCATTCTTGGCCATAGAAAGCGGGCGTACGGTAAATTGCATCTAGCCAGGAGGAGTTGTCGAGTCCCAGAATCGATTCGACGCGACGCAGTACAAAGGAATTAATTATGAATACGAAGACGAAGGCAGCGGCGTCCTCGTCACGTGTACGTGCAAGCTTATTGTAATTCAGAGAAAATCGCGCACGTACAACATTTTTGGGACAATGCGAGTGAAAAGAAATATATTATAATATTAATTATAATAGTATTACATTTAATTTGTTGCAATTTAAGAGTATTGTTTTATGATGATATGACCCATATTTTTTGTAGCGGTTAACAGAGGTTAAAATACAGGTTAGAATTTTTTTTAACTTTCTTAAAAAATGGCGTTAGAATTTAAATTAAAATAATTTGATATTTTTAAGAAAATACCTAACTATGGTAGACAGATAAATTACTGCGGCAAAATCACAGGTGGTGATTTGTAACCAAATTTTCTAATCAGTTTTTTTATGATTTACAAGAATGATTTTCCATTTCTTATTTCTATTAGTCTATTGGCAACATTCTCAAAACTCTTTGAAAAGAAAAGTCTAGGATCATTGGGCCTTGGCCGTTGATGTGTGACGTGGCAAAATAGCATAGAGATGAAAAGGTATTAGATGAAATATATAACGGAAATTTGATAGAGACAGGGGTTGGAAGAGATAAATTTGGGGAGAGCGTGAGAATAAAAATAAGCGAAATGAAATAAGACCAAACCAGGAGAAATATAATCATAGCAGTGACTGCAGAAATTAACAAATACTGCATATAATTAGAAGGATTTTTATCAAACATTACTCATAGAGGGTAAAAGATATAGCCACGGTAAGAATATGTTACAAGTGTATGACGTATGTGCGAGGAATGCCAAAAAAGGAGATATGTCAACACATTATGGAGAAGATGACCATATAATAAAAGATGTGTGAACAGGGACCAAAGACCTAAGTGCACAAACTGTACGAACAAAAATAAGGAATATAGAAGGCTGGTTGAAATTGATGAGATAATAATTCTTAGCTGATTCTTATCTCATCAATTTCAATATCTTGTAGTATAATTATAATAACTCGCGAGGGGTTATAGAGGACTTGAGAGTATAGTGGAAAGATAGGTAGATATTCTGCTATTGCAGGTACCATATACCTACCGGAGGAAAGCGATGGGGCTGGAGGTGTGTGGTCGTATGGTATGTATAAGTAAAGGTGTGGTGGAGGCGTGTGTGGTGGTGTGCAATCTCAACCTGGTGGTGGTCGCTATGGCTAGTGAGCTGTACGGTGATAGTGTACTGGATGTGCTGAAAGGGAGAAAATTAAAATGGTGTGTGGGGTCGTTTTACTTTAGATACGACGACCATCTGGTATTAAGCCCACAAAGGCGAGATTAGGTAAGGGTAAAAATGCGAGGACTTAAGGTGATCGAGAGTCAACACGTTAATGTTAGATCGCCTATGTGGTGACACTAGAAGATAGATGAAAGAGGCACACGTTTACAGCAGTATATGTATATTGGAAAAGGAATGGTAGTTTGTGAACTACCATTATTACCATTAATAAGTTGGCCACTTTTAGCATAGTAAACAGTGAATCGGCTATTGACGTGATGTTGGTGAATGAAGTGGGAGTGGAGGGTGTAGAGGAATGGTATGTGGTGGAGTGGTACTTTTGGGGGATTATTTTTGGGGTGAGAGTAAGTGGCGTGGGGAGGGTGAGTGACAGTGGTGGGAGGGTGCACCACATCAAGAGAGCAGATTGGTATAAATTTAAAAGTTTGCTGAAAGCGAGAAAATCAATTTCCCCGAGGTTGGTGAGAATAAGCTATCAAGTACGATATAAAGGGCTTCAGCTCAGATAGAGGTGACGCCACAGAGTACTTCGATAATCTGGGTTGAAATTGGGTGTTAGCAAAGCTGAGAGATTCGGGGATAAATCGGAAGCATTCATAAGATGGTGCAGGAGTTTTGCTTTAATGAGTATGCTTTAATGACTATGATATTTTGTACTGAGAGTTCATTTAGAGAATTTACATACATATTTTTTGGGCTTATTTAGAGACTGCATTTATGGGAACACAGAGTACTGTACAATGGATGCTTGTGTTTCAAGTTGCGCGTACGAGACTTGAGCAATGGAATGAGAATGGAGGAATGGATTAGCAGAGGAGAAGATTGAGTGTTGTGATATTGCGTCACTGACGGTCTGGGGAAGGGGCATAGTGATCGATACCTGGGAATATATCTTGGCGAGCTATAAACGCTCGACAAATGCAGAATCAGGTCCTCCTTGGAATGTGGTTCGAATTGAGTTATAAACGTTCACACGTAGGCCTCGGTAGACATAGCTTACAGGTATGCCTATCTCAACATACGCTATTATTACATTAAAGAAATGAATCTTTGTGTTCAAGCCAAATGGCTAACACTCGTATTACGTAGGTCAAATATACAAGCTATAAAAAAGAACTATAATTCACAGTCTACATGACTACGCCACTCAAACTAGGGCGATACATATGGAATTTATCGATCCTATCGAGAGGCTTAAGCAAGGCCTTTCAGACGTACAAGAAAAGCGTTCTAAGTAAGGTTCCTGAAACGGAGATCTAGAGCATTATAAAATTTCTGGTTGTAGTAATTGATTCCATATTTTGGAATATTATTTAAATTTTGGAAATGTGGAAAGTGATGGTAGCTAAAAGTACCAAAGGTACTGAAATATGCTCGATGTAGCAAGAGAATTTTGACAAATCGCGAAATAAGTTCTTCTTTTTGTTGTGATTTTCAAAATTGCGGTAATAATGACTGTTGATTCATAAGTTGGATAATGATGTTAGGCGAGGAATGGTAACTGTTTCCTACGTGCGCACAAGTCGAAAAGTTGCATTGAGGAAAAATGCTATTAAATTGTTCTTCTTAAATTGTTCATTATTAGTTTTACTTAATAACTCTCTAAATAGTGGAAGAAGATTGGTCATGCTGTAGAATGAATTTATCGTTAGCATGTCGTTTAGCCTTATTATCTTTGTATAGCTTTCTATAATTACTGCGGCTTATAAGTAATAGTATATTATACAACGACGCCATAACGGTAGCTATTATTCCCGAGAATGGAGTTTGCAAATCATTCGGATGATTATAATAGCTCGCTATACAACTCGCTATAATGGCTATAATGGCCATTATAGCGAGTTGTATACTATACTTTATCTACGACTGATTTTCATGCAAGATTAACCATTTTTATTACAGATATATATACATATATATTATCATTTTCGAGTGACCATATTTTCATTTAAAAGAAATTTATTGTAACTTTATTTTCCAATGTTATCTTAATTTAACAAAAGTTATATTAATATTACTACAATTAATAAACTGAACAAAAGGTGGAATGTTAATGCAATGATTATTATTATTTGTAATTGTTTCATTACCAATCCTAGTGGAGTTTGAGGTGGAGGCTCCAGAATCATACACTTGTTGAGAAATGGTCTGCGTTGTGGCAAACTTATTTTTTAAAGACTGATCTATATATCCTTCGGCAACCTGCGTCGATTTCCAGCCACCATGACGTTTTAATCCTGTAATATCACCACTTCGCTACAGGGCCCGGCGGGCTCTGTAGCCGAATCCGGCGGACTGCAATTGTGGCGATTCTTCTCTCGAGCCGAATCGACCAATTTAATTTCGTTTTTAAATCAATTTGAAGGCACCGGAGTTGAAAAAACTTGTATTTAGTACTTTCAGTTTAGAAAATAAACATGAACTAAAAATAGTACAATAGTACAAATGCAGAAAAAATGCAAAAATAAAGAAGGATTACTCGAAAGTTTGATGGAACTATTTAAACAAAATTGAACGGTTGTGTAGTTGTGATACAAACGCCTTTATTGTTTTGTCTGTGAGTTTACTTTTAAAGCATCTCCATGAAAAATTTAAAAAGCAAGCAAACTCTGCCAAACATAAGAACAATATTTTTCAGCTTCCAGCTTCCCGTAAAAAATAACATTACTGCTTGTTAGTCAAACTTACGGATGAAGTTCGCAAACATAACGAAATAGTGACAAAAAAGAGACATACGCAGTAAAAAATTGCAATATCCCGCCTCGCGGTCACAACGAGACGATTGAATTAATTGATTTTTCTAGAAAAATCGATTCCGTATTAGATAATCATCTGCAACGTGCTCATGTTTTGAAAGGTACGTCAAAAACAATTCAAAACGAACTATTCCAGTGCTTGAGGTATGCAGAGAACATATTGTAAGTCAAATTAATAGTTCGTCGTAATGTAAAAAAATGTATTTTACAACAAATCGACACCATATTAAAAGATTACCGAATAAGTTCATTGCACAAACGCACGCTGTTATACTTGGAAATACCGGAGGAGTAAATGTAAAAATTAAAGAAAGTTACAAATATGCCTACTTCGTGTATTGCTATGCTCATCAATTGAATAAATTATTGAAACAAGCTACGTCAGTCATATCGTGCACGAATTATTTTTTGGAAATCTGAACGGAATATTAGCCTTTTTTCGCATTCGCCAGAGGGAACAATAGCGCTTAAGCTAGTATCTTACAAACGCATTCCAAAACCTTCGCAGACACGATGGAATGTTCATTCTCGGGTGGTGCATACTGTATTTGATAATAAGGCCGATATTTTAGAATGTTTTCAAAATAACCAACTATTCCCAAACAATATAATAAAAAAAAACAACGACGCAGGCTGCGGGGTTCGTCAAATGGTTCGAAGATGACACTTTCTTGTATTGGCTGAATTTTTTCAACAAAGCTGTGCCTCAGATGTATTATTATGAATAATACATCAAGCAATCAATTGCAAAAAAATGAAATAGATCGTATACAAATAAATCCAAATGGCTATTCACAGTTTTGAAAATATAATCGTAGACATTAGAAATGGTTTGTTTACCTCTAGTGGTAGAATCTGCAGGGGAGGTACATGAAATTTTAATTATGAATGTGTTATATTTGTTTAATTTTTCAATATGGGAACGTTTTGGATTCAAAAATCATTTCTCTGGAGCAAGTTTATTAATTAGTAAGAAAAAATTTCAACGAGTGCAAAAACAATTTGCCCGTGCAAAATCTATTGAAAACGAAATTATTGAAAACGAAGAGATTGTCGGTTGTTTAAAAACGTTGAACTTTATGTATTCATTCGGATTGGACGCAGAAACAGAAAGGCTTTTCTTCTTAAATAAAGAAGAAAACTTTTTGGGAAGCACTCAAATAGTGCGTGATATTTCAAACTTTAATGACAAAGTGATCGAGAAGTTCATTACCAATAAAAACCGCCGAATGGACTTCCATTTTAAAAAATAGGTGAGCTAAATTGTAGATTTAGGCGTAGGTAGTGTAAATAAAAAAATTAATTATATTAGATATTATATAGATTTATAAAAACCAGGGTCCTCCCTTTACGATTTGCAATAATATAGCAATATCAAAATGATTTATCACAGATATAATCCGAGAGCGTGTAAGCGAACTCGTATACAGACCGTAGTAAAGTTAAAATTGGAGGCACATTCTAAAATTCTAAATAGGTAACATCCCCATTGTTTAAAGAATGTGAGTGTTCTAGCTTAGAACCACACGTGGTGAAGATGTAGACTTTGCGTCATTAGCGAGAAGTGGCGTGCCACGCCTCAACCGTGTTACTATTGAGATATTTTGTCCACTCAGCCAATTTATGTAATCTCTGTCAATTTATAGTGCTATAGTTGGAACCTAGTTTAACCCCTTAAATAGCTGGATCTATTTTGGACAGTTTAACATTCTAAGCTATTCCAAAATAAATATTGTCAAGTTATTTACAACTATTGGTGTTTCAAAACTTTCGTTTCAGTTTATTCAACTTTATGGATTCATTTATTTCTGCTACGCTTATTTTTTTAAAGGTATACTGAACAACGCACATTTTTTGTCTATATTAGTGTATAAAAATGTTTGTAGTATATGCTCTTGATATATACGGTGATGAATCTAATATTTACTTTATTAAGCTTTTGAGGTTTTATTAGCGATCGTTATTGTTAATAAGTGTGTTTATATAAATTGGTATACTTTAGTACACAAGTAGAGAGATTATTTGACGCAAAAGCTTGTATATTCTCCTATACCATTAAAACCTATACAATTTTAAATTTAACAATTTTTAGTAGCTCGTATGATTTTGAAGACACTAATAAGAATGGCGGTACTGAATATATCATTCCGTATACGAAAGATATAAAAGTACGCAAAGGATGTATCGGAAAACACCTACGCTAACCTTCATATTATATTATTAATTAAGCTTCATATTACATTATGAATGTTCTACAAATAACACTTATTATTACCTGGACACGTGTTATGGGGTTTTAAAAAGTGTTGCTTGTAGAACAATAATATAGTTTTATTATAAGATGAAAATGTTATACCAAGTAAGCCACAACAGTCACAACAAATTGACTAATCTCTTTTTCAAGATTCAACTCAAGGTCGTTAAACTTAACAACATGCTTATCAATAATACTAGTAATACTTATCAACGTAATGCTTCAATACAGTATTGCGTATATCTCAAATTACTCTTTTTTGATATTGTGGATTTTAAATATTACCATAGAATAATTATCAGGCGCACGATCAGGCAAACGTTACCGCCAATTTTAGATGGAAGATGCGATTAAATTTTTAAATCAAACTGGTATATGGTTGCCTACCAAACAAAGAGTATTTGTACAGGAAGTCACAATACGAGACTTATTTAACTCGTCCTATTGAAGAAGGTATGATTGACGAAAATTGAACGGTAGCTCTTCTATTCTGATAAAAAATCTATCGCGAACATTTCCTGATTACATTAATCAGTAAATGTTTATCTAATGACCCGACACCAATATTTGGAGTCAGTTTTGGAAAATAACTAATTTCCTGCAATCAGTGTGGATTTATATGAGAATTGTGACGAGTTGCCTCTAGAATGGAGTATATTATCGATGCAAACTTTGTGTATATCTGATATTTTTTTATTTTCTTTGGGAATTTTACACTTTGCAACCATTAGGAAATATTGAAGCCTTTTTTGGTAATATATTTCCACTTTCAAAGTGTGCAGGTCGAAAGTTTCGCCTACAATCTAGAAGACAGATTTCCAGTTTTTGGATATATAGATCAATTCTACTTCCTATTGTACATACCGTTTCTTCCTTATCTAATGTGATTATTTTTCTCGCGATATTTCTTCTTGATCTCGAAATATTCTGCCGGAGATATTCTTCATTCTGCTTCACGCTTTATAAAAGATATGTACAAAACATAACAATTATAAATCACGTCCTATACAATAATGTATTAACATTACTGTCAATTAAAGCCAATTACTTGATGGCCAACTGAGATTTTGTCAATCAGATTTGATTAATCATAGGCAATAAGATTACGGTTTATCAAATCCCCTGTTACGCATATTGTTCTTAAGTTTTAAATCCTCAATTCACTGAAAAAATCAATCGAAACCAACAGCGACCTCGTCATTGCATAACGGCTGTGGAGTTAGCTAATTATAGAGTAGTAAACGTTAGTAAACAATGATCAAAATTATAAACGCAATAGTTGATGTGATACGAACCTTAATGCGGATCCGTGGTATTTGTAATAAGCAAACATTTAGATAGTTGAGCAACTAACAAATACCTATAATACTATAGGAGCCTTTTTTTATTGTAAGTGTAATTTTCAACGTTCACAAAAATAATTATAATAGATATTTCTATTTCAAGAGAGCAAAAGTGTAATAATTTATAACGAGAAACACAGAACACTTAACATATAGTGACAATTATTTTGTAGTTTGTTGAAGAATTTCTGTCGAGTTTGAAGGGAGTTAGAAGTATTAAAGAAGGAGAGAGACATAGCTACCACAATTTTCCCTGTCTGGTTAGATAGTTAGAAGGATGTCATTAAAATCCATAAAAATCAATATAATAATTGTCCTCTACTCCCATCATAATAACTTTTTTGTGTAAAACATATCCGAAGCGAAATAGCGTTACGTTTTCCATAAATCTTCTGGTATAATTCGACAGTCCTAACTCTAGTTATGATTTCGTGATAAAGCAACAGTGCGCGAATGAACACACATGACATATAGTAACAATGCTGATAATTAGAATCTAAATCAAACACTGCTGAAATAGTAAATATTTCCCAAAAAAAGATCGAGATAGGAGTTATGATTTATTAAACGAAGTGTTACATTTTTAACAGTCTTTGTCAAAAATTGTTATTTAAAAGCAATCGGAACTGTTATAACAAAAGAATGTGTTTACATTATTACGTAAACATATTTTGCTATTATTTTTTCGTATTTGAATATATACTAACTTGTTATATATTTATAACTACTTGTTAAATACGAAAAAAATAAAAGTATAATATATTTAATATTTTGATAAAACCATAGCATTTATGCTTGTAAGAAGATTTTGAGCAACTTTATCTTATTTTCGAAGGAATTTCCAAAAGATATTATCCGCATATATATCTACCGTCACTTCCGCATAAAGGGTGATGCATGAAGCGCGCGAATTTAATGGAGTGCAAGCAAAGATTAAAGTTGATAATCTTGGGGACAGCATTAAATTATATGAAAGTCACATCCCTAAGCTTTCGGGCTTTCGATTTATCAGATGCGAGATTAACTTTTGGTACGTATCGAATAAAACTTTGTACAGGTCACGTTCAACAAAACAGCAACAAACCAGATTTGCTAATAAATATTATAATATTATGAACGATCATCTTTAATTGGCAAACAAACGGTAGTAGGTTTAAGTCAGTTTTCTTGCGCAGCTTTCGGAAAAATAAACCCAGTTAACCAAAAAATATGAACTTTATTTTTATTCCCTAAAACCCAATAATATTTATAAGGGGTTTGGTGGGCCCCTTATGAACCTATAAATCGGTCAGCATCGGTACATCCTTCGTACACGTAGTGCGCGAATTCCTATCCTAATTTCATACAAATACCAAAACAAATATAAATATTAATGTTTTGTATTTTTCATCGCCACCCCGTATATTGACGTACTATTCTCAGCTTTAATATCGCTTAGACCTAAAAACATAATAAAAAGTTCTATATTAAATAAATCACTATCGCTGCACTACGATAATAGCAGATTGGAAGTGACTTTAAACGTTTGTTTTCCGATTACCTTATATTTAAGAGGTAATTTTCTGCGATCGTAAAGGTGAATGGTTTGTGGACATTTAGTTTTTAATAAAGTTGATTTACTGAAATTTTATGGCTTGGAAATCGACTGTAAAAGGAAAAATTAATTTCTCTTGGCAATCTATCGAAAACCGTCTTTTTAAATTGGCGGCAAATGATATCTTGCAATTGCCGTAAAACATAATTAATATTTTACTATATTTACTTCAATGACAATAGAGCAGCAGCAGCAGTAGCAACGTTATTACCTCGGCTATATACAAGGGAGATTTCATATTAGCAATGTTATTACATGGCATACGTGCTATTGTCCAACCTATCGATTTATACCTGCTCCAAACTTTATTAATAACACCGACGTAGATTTAAATTTATGCATTCAGATGATTTATTTATACACATTCCCCATGAAATTAATATAAATATTACGCTTGTTACAATTTTATTTGCGAAATCTAACACAGCAAAAATCGGTTGTGATACAATTTACGTTCATTCGCAATCGCATTATATCATTGTATAATATTGATTTAAAGAACGTATGTTAACATGTAACATTGAACAAACTCTAAGGAGGTTTTTATTCAAAATGAAACCGTTTTTAAATTTGATAGGATTGTTTGCTGCATCATAGTCTGTTTTTGACTAAACAAATATTTCTGTTTCAAAGCTGGTTTGACCGGCAGTATCTCAAATCTATTGTATTGTCTTAAGCATTACAAATTTATTGTGTTAAGCCTACTTAACTACTGCTATACTCTGCCGCTCTGACAGGGTCGTCTCTAAGGAAATGTCTTATCGCGACTTGTTTCGGGCAGATTCATGAAGACTCTCTTCAGAAAGCACTAAAAATTATCAAACATTAGTACAAAGAACAATGCCTGAAGTTAAGAAGTTAAATACTTAGGTATCAATAATAATAATACGAGGGCTGCAAAATTATAAATTTATATTTTGATAGTAAACCAATTTTTTCGATCAAGCAAAAGTAGGCAGCTTAAGTAGCAAAAGTAGGGAGATTAAAATTACTGTAACCTTTTGGATGTAACGTTTTTTCAATGCCATTCAAAAGAAGTGGTAGAGTGAGATGTTAATAATGTGATTCTTTAACAAATCTTGCTATTCCAACAATTTTTCGTTGGTTTTAGAGAAGTCTTCTCCTAGCTGTTAGTAAAAACGACAACGAACAAGGAATCTACCAAAAAGTTGGCCTATTTAATGTTAGAGGTCTCCAGCATCCAATGCAATTTTATTCAGGAATAATGCTTTCGCGCTTGGCTGATTATACAACAATTGCATACATAATGGACACGAAATTATGATACTCTGATAGAGAAAGAAGTAATTTACGTCCCTGGAGAGTCGATATTTTTTAATTATAATTCTACAGTGTTGCAAAAAATTAATAAACTTTATCAATTATAGGTACACGAATAAGGCTAATTATGATATAATTTAAAACTTGGTTCTGGGGAGACTTACTAATCACATTGAATTATTCGTATCTATAATTATGACATGTTTTATAGCCTTGTGTGTATATTTAGTTTGCCCATACCGCACTGGATAGCACCATGACATGTTTTTCAACTTCTTGGCGTTTGCCACCTTTACACTCCACTATGAAGTGGAGTTGAGTATTTCGGACGTGCCTGGTGACATTTACGACTATATGCAGATTTTTATTTTCGAGTCTTTGTTTTCCATATTTATTTTTGAAGTATTACACCACATTGGTGATGAGTATGTGATGTGTGGTCTAATTAACGATTTATAAAGTATAATAGTACATTTACTCCTTAGTTTTAATTTTCTATTTACCAGAGGATATAACTGTCACTATCTGCTGTACTTTGATTTACTTTTTCATCGATATGTAACTTTACGGCGGCATCTTTTAGAGTTCATGGAACAATCTTGTTGATTATATCGAGGTGTCGTTGTAATTTGGCGGAGCAAATATTTTTGGCATGGAATTTTTCAGGATTTACTTGAATATTTCAGGATTTCATTAATGAAATTACGGTGTACTATCTGGACTTAGTTAATATGTAATTTCTCACCATTGATTTAGGGAATTAAATTTGAATTATTTTCTTGTCGATCTTTTCTCCATTTTCCTGCCTCTGTTTCGGCTCTAAACGCAGGTAGTATTATTATGTTTTATCGCCCTATTTTAAATCCTAGTGATAAGAATATGGCTCTCTTCCTTGTGAGATTTGAAAGGGAATCAACGCTATGGAAAAATCTTCAAACGCTACTGAATTACGAAGTTTATAAGTTTAATTTTAGAAAAAAATACGTAGTTGATTTTAGAAGAATTGATCGAACACATAGTATTGGATTTTCAACCGAGGTTTTACTTTTACATGGAAGTTGCACAAGAATTGTAAGGATTCCCAGGTAAGTATCCTACGAAAGGATTTGCTTTGATTGGATTCACATCAACACGTCGTTGATCAATTTATGTTATTCATCGCTAAGCATTGCGGAGCCAAGGAACTTTTTAGAGTTTTCTCATAAAGCGAATTATTTTCCACGCTGTAGACAAAACACCGCCAAGTGTGAAAGACAATGATACAATGCCGGTACAATGATTTACAATCTAGCAGATGAAATAAGCTTTAAGCGTTAGTTTCCAACTTACCGAAGACACGATGCGTTCACTCTTTATAATACAGGTTGGTCATAAAGTCTTACAATATTTTTTTGCTCAGAAAAACTCATATAATTAGGCATATCCTTGTTTCAGTATAGTGTAAAGACATTTATGAACGTTTTAATACAAGTAACACTTGGGCTGTCTCACAGCATCTGTGATCCTGACCTTGAGTGTTTCCATTTTGTTTGTGGTACATGCCAAGTAGACGTCGTAGGACTAAGCTGATATGCACGACGAACGAGACCCACTTTTGATTCTGCCACACCAGACCGGCCACTTCTGGGAAAGTCGCAAACGCTGACAGTTAATTTAAATTTTGCATGCCATTGTTTTATTGATGTCACGTCTGGAGTTGTTCGTCCATAACAATTTCGAAATTTACGTTGAACAGCAATTTGGATTCGTGGAACCAAAGAACGCATTGAGCTTTTTCTTGCTGCTACGCCATTTTGATAACAATGGAAATAAATTTCTGCAAGTGGCACCATCTGATGGACTAAAAAAAACTTAAGAACATGACTTCCCCATAATAATTTTTTTGCAGTACTACATTCAATGGTTATCTCGTAAAAAAATTTTGTAATCTGGGAAAGACCACCTGTATAACTGTAAATATAGATTATTAATTTTTATTAATTTTGTTGGCAATATTATATAGGATCGTATTTTATTTGCTATCTTTCACATAACTTCGTTATTCAATATGCCGATAAACACATATTAACGATAGAGATTGAAAATTCCCTGTTGGCAAATATTTATTTTCGAACTAATATAAAATGCCGAAGGAGGCAAGAAATGGGGTTTTATCGATTTCCCTCCGTTGCAAACTCTATTAATTTTGCCCGATTCCGGAAGTACAAGGATTACTCTGGCCAAGTTTCCGCTTGGTCGGAGGTTGATGATTATCTTTACCCGGTACAAGGGTTCCTTTCTTAATTTTCAACTTATCTTGCTACTTGCTAATCTCGGCTTAGGGATATCGATAACATCTGGATTCCGTAGCGTCGAAAGGAGATACTGTTCAATCAGACGTTGCCCCGCATTAGTTGTTGCAGAAAATTGGGATGCGATGGGGTTAGAGGTATTTTCAACGCGGTTTTATTTTTAAATTAATTAAAATTGATTTAAAGCTTTGTAATTGTAAGTAATTTTATTTTATTAAAACTATACATGAAGAGACAATTATTTACAAGCTATAGAAATCGCGTCATATTTCACAAAGAAAACATACTTACAAAATGATCACTGTGCAAATATACTTCTAGAGACCTCTAGAGAAATATACTTCTGGTTGACGGTATTTAACCTTTTGCCTGTTACTTTGTTTTGTAGTTTATGTGTAATTGGCAATAGGTTTCCATCGCGACCACGTTTTATTGTAATAAGCGTTTTTCTTAGAAATTTACAACTTCTATCGTAAATAATTGTTGTTTTGTCTGATAATTGTTGATATTAATTTTACTCTTAGTTATCACCCTGAACATGAGTTGAATGAAACTCGAAAGTTTTATACTGATTGTGAGAACAGGAAATTTTATTTGCCCCTTTCTTGGGGCTGTAATGCCCATTAACAGATTTTTTAACGTTAAACCAACGTCATTCCTATATGTCTATTCGCCTTCCACAATTTAATTTTATCTAATCAGAAAATCCATCGTATTTTCCTTTCTAAAAACCCAGATGTTACACAAATATATTTTTCCAGAAAAAAACATCTACCAATACATCAGCCAGTATAAATGACAACAATTACTCACTCAAGATTATATGCCGTCTCGGATATTACTCCGGTAAAAAGACCCCGGTCGACAATCTACTTCAGGAAGAAAAACGAAATGTATATTTAAGCCTATAATGTAAAAACAACACTAATGTAATTATTGAAAGAAATTATTATTATTATTGTTATTCTGAAGAATATTTATATTTTGTGTTTACCAGAGTGGTATTTGGAAACGCTTCATTATGAGTACGTTACGAAACCTTTGGAGTTCTTTTTAAGCAAACTATCCATAAATGAAAGAGCTTTACTCGCTTCTTAGAAAGTTCCGTATCTAATAGCCAGACGCAAAATAGGACACGCTATAGGAAAAGAGCAGCTACAATTCAGATTATAGAAGTTATGGTTGGAGATAACTTTGCTAAGCAATTACAGTCCCTAACTCTATCAAATGATACTGTTGGCTGTCAAATTGGTAGCAATACGCGTCCAAATTGTCATCAAGAATGTCATCAAGGAAACCAATAGAACAAAGCAACTTGTATTATTTAAAACATTAAACGACTTTTTGAACGAAGGGAATATACAATGCATAAACTGTATCGGAATATGCACAGACGGTGCTCGAACGAAGTCTGGAAGGTTTCAAAGTTTACAAGCGCTTGTGAGACAGCAATCCCGCAGGCTATCTGGTCACAGATTCACAGGCAACCTAGCTTTTGCTGCCAAAGAAATGTGCCCAGGCTGGAATTTAGTACGTGGTGAATTATATAAAAATGGGGCCCTTGAAATCAAGACTGCCTTTTGCACTTCGCAAAGACATTGATGCAAAACATTCAGCATTATTCTCTTGTTGCGAAGTAAGATGATTATCGCGTGGAAAATTTCTATGGCGGAAATCGTGACGAAGTAGAGATGTTTCGAGATCACTTATTTGTGATGAAATTGAGCTTCTTAGAGATATATTCGAGAAATTAAATATCTTAGCCCTTCAGGGAACACATACACTTAGATATTAGTGACAAAGTAAATGGTTTCCAGAGCTATAGAATTCTTTTTTACCTTAAAATAATGATCATCTCTCTTGTAGGTCTAACACCCGCTAACAATTTGACACTAACATTCGAATATTTCTCAGGAGAAAATTATCCTTTTCAATGCTAATTGCAATGTTATCAGCCATTTCATTTTCGCAATATGGTATGACATTCAAAAGGTAAAAAGAAGAAACTACAATTATATTTGTTTAAATTCGAACATTACAGTACTTAATGCCTATAATGTATTTTACTACAAATACCATAGAAATACCTATCTAAAATTGAAACCCGAGCAGCATGTCGGGAAACCTGTTGCACTATGTTTTACTCCCAATTACATTAAATTGTGCGTGCACGTAATACATGCAAATTTCCGAAGTGGTGACAATAATTATTTTGGTAATATTAGGTGTATTTGAATGATAATGGGTCGTTAACGACGCAAAGTGCCAATGCTACATTTGACGTTTGTTTAACAACTTAGAATTAAAAACAGAACCCTACATATAATTTAAGACAGTGTACAAACAGACGTAAAAAGTATATGAACATGAAATGTTAATAATGTATGTAATAGCACATCTGAAACACCTGAGGAAATATTTTTTTCACCAAAAGACACAGAATAATATGGAAGAATACGAAAAGACAGTAACAAAATCATAAGAAAATACAAGAGAAAATATATTGATAACCAAATAAAAAAGATAGAGGAAGAAAAAGTAAACCGAAACTCCAAAATATTTTACAAAAAAAACAGCGAGCAAAATAAGGTACATAAAAGCAAAGTGGGAAGAATACAAAATAAAGAAGGAAGAACAGTGACGAAGGAAGAAGAATATAAACAAGTCTGGATGGAGTACTTCAAGGGACTGTTAAGTGAACCCGGGGAACAACCTAATTATGAAATAACGAGAGATGATGAAGAGAAAACGATGAAGAGGAAGTGGATGAAATCATTGATAAAAGTCGAAATAGGAAAGCACCGGGCAATGGTGGAATAAACATGGAATTGATAAAATATGGAGGAGACCGATTAAAAGAACAAAGACACCTAATTATAAATAAAATATGCACAGAGGAAAAGATGCCAGAGGAATGGGAAATGGGATAAATCGTAACAATACATAAAAAAGGGGACCAACAACTATGTAAAAACTATTGAGGTATTACACTACTAAACGTGGCTTATAAAATACTATCAACCATAATTCAGAAGAAACCTACGCGGTTTCCTCACAGGAAAATCTACGGTAGATGCTATAGGGTAAAAGCCGGATAGTTGCCTCGGACGGATACATGCCTCAGTTTCAAATGCTCTATGTTAGACGTATTGACAGTGTTTCTTTTTGATCATAATTAAAAGCGTCCCCCGCGTAGGCCTCAGTGC